>VWZL01000394.1:144971-168547 GCA_013396915.1 Stercorarius parasiticus
GCTTGGTGGGCACCTGACATCCAGTCAAGGTCAACCCACCACAGAATTAAATAAGGATATCTTTATTATTAGACCACATATGCCATTCATAAAATACTGAATAAGTCCAGATACAGGACAGGAAACCTATGCAGTGTATCTTTTAATTTTGACATTTTTATGATTTTCCAGATATGTTGTCAAACAGAGAATAATATGTATAAACAGGCCAGGCTCTATTAGAAAACACCATGGAAGATATGGTCAAGAAATTTGACTAAAGTCAAGATATTTTTTACTGACTATTTCTTCTATTTGTTGATGAAAAAGGCCTCCTACACTTTGAGAAACTTGAGTGGTTTGAAACCCCATGTTTTTGATGAATCTGTATATGTCACTGTTCATCTGTTGTTATCTTTCAAGCATTTACCACAATATTTTTTCAATTTCCCCCCATGTCTTTCTGGGTTCTGAAGTTGGAATGAAGAATCTCTAACTTCGTCACTTCCCTTTACTCTTTTTTGAAAGATAGGAATCACATTTGTTTTTCTTCAGACTTCAAACGTTTGTCATTCATCTCAGTGGCCATTCTGGCCCAAACCACAACCGTCTTTAAGTGTTCTCAACATAGTCTTTATTGGCTTTAGTGGGCATCACCCAGTTCACAAAATATTGTATGATAAAATCAATAAATATTTTCTAATTATCTCAGTGTATTATTCAATGAATTCTGCTGGTTCTTGTTCATATATCACAGAAGCAGTGTACACATGCATATACTTTTCTTGAATTTCGCAGGGCTACTTCATGAAAATTTTATGGTACAGAAGAAGATAGTGATTCTGTGCTTAGAAAAGCCTTAGTAGAGATTCTTTTTAATGGAATATTGACTGCCATAACATTGTGTCCCTTTCTTCCTGCTTCATTCATGTATCTTTAAAAACTGCATAAAACTTGGAAAGGCATACATGAAAAGATTAATTCAACAATATCTTTGTCTGTGCAGTGATTTCCTATTGATTGGATCATTATAACACATTCATTTTGCAGGAATATCACAGATGTTTGTCATCAAGGTGACTACTAAAAGGGTGCCAAAAATGTGGCATGAGATGTATTCACAGCTGGGGGAGAGTAAGGTAACTTGGGTATGTAAAACAAACGAAAGACAAAAGATAAAGCAAATGTTCACTGCCTAAAAATATATTCTACACATGTGCAAGTTGACAGCACATGTCCAGATGTAAAATTCGTGTAAAAAATTTCAGAACCACATGAAATCCTACAATTATCATCTACCTTGGACTTGCTAACCTGTCCTCTGCTCATTAATCCAGTTCTCCTAGCATTTGTTTTGACATTCTAAGCCCCTAAGTATCCTCAAACAGCTGTCACTCTTTAAATAGAATTCCTAGAGGAATGTTTTCTTTCCTGCATCAAAATTAACTGGACTGCACCAAGGTTGGACAAAACTTGGTCCTGGACCAGAAACAGATTTTACTTCCAATATTCATAAGTGCAGGAGTTTTATGTACTTGGAAAGCCAAGTATCTCAGATCTTCAAATAATGTCAGTTCCATGAATAAATATAAATACGTAAAATACTACATTATGTTTTTAAATACAATCTTCATGGCAGCAGTCTGTCTTTTCACGAGTAGCAAAATATGTACCCAGTTAGGAAAAAATAAAATGAAAAATTATTTGAAATGTATGGTTGTGATACATAGATAGACAGATAGATAGACAGACAGACAGACAGATAGATATAAAGAAAGAAATAATGGCAGATATCTCAGATATAGATTATATTCTGTTGTCCTTAATTAATAAATAACAAATCAATTTGCTTTTATTAGTATCTTTGAGATCCTTGGGCTACACGTACATTTGAACTTACAGTGTGATGATCTCTCTCTTGTGTTTGGAAGACGGAGCTTTGGAATAAGTTTGGGAAAACATGCTCTGTTTGGATATGTTGAAAAAGTCTTTTCTGCCAAACTAATTACACCTAAGACAAGCTGATATGATAGAATTCTCTTTCAGCCTCTATATAGATCAGGATGTGGTGTAATAGTGTGCTTTCTGCGTTATATATGAAGAATATGAGATTGTATTCAATTTGACTACTAGCTATCAGGTTTAAGCTAATGAAACTAATTGTTTTTTGTGTTTCAGTTCTGTGCCAAAATGAAAAGAAATGAAAAAAACCCTGTCACAGTTCTTCACAGTAGAAACCAAGAATGCCAACAACAAAAAAATACCCACCACAGATCAGTAAAGCAGAGCCATGGCAGGCCTCTGTTTTAACTGAAAGGCAGTGTAACCTTTGCTAGGTATGTGTATGGTAAAAGGAGTGGAAAAACATTAGCCAGATAGAATCCATAAATTAGGAGATACACTGTATTTACAAGTGCTGCTTCTCTGAGGAAATACCTGACTAAACCAGCAAGAGAATCACAATATTATGGTGAAGGATATACAAGTCCCATTGACTTTGGAGTTGAAATATAAACTTCAGATTGTAAATCAGGCTCACTGATGCCTAACATTGCAAAGAACTGGTATGGTTCTGGACAACCTGTGCATAAAATCCACTGTGCACTGGAAAACTGACCTTTTGAATTTGCTGATGTCTTAAACTAATTTCCCACACATTTAAGAATTGTGCTATAAGAAGAAAAGAAGAATATGGTCCAGCCATGCTGCCATTTATATTAGCATTGTCTGACCTACGTGGTCATAGCTGTAGACCAATCAATGCCTAACATCATGCTAAACAATGGGAAAACATAGATTTATATGAAGTCCCCAGCCCAAAGAACCTGAATTTCCATTTTTTAAACACCATGCACATTTACAGGGTTAAAGAAATAAATATTAACTTTTCTTCTGTATCTCATTAATATCTCCTTTTTTCCCCCTCTTATATTGATAGATTTTTCTACTTTTTAACAACACACTGCCAAGCAATAACCTTGGAAGGATATTTGTCTAACATAGAACAGAAGTTTCACTGATATTCCATATGAATAGTTTCCAAATATTTACTTTCTGTAACACCACAGTAAACTCCTACAGGAATGGAATGCAAGGGAATTCAATAGCACACAGCATAAACTCCGTATTAATAATTTTCTTCAGATTTGGATGTCTTCAAGAACATCTCCAAACTCAACCCTATTATTCACCCCAAAAAATCGTAAGTATCTGAAAATCCTGAGACAAATAATTTTCTCTCAAGACATCAGGAAATCTATTTTATTAAAAAGAAATTTATATTTGTCTTGCAAGCTCTTGATCCTAAGACCTGCAGCTAGTGTCCTTGGTATTTCACAGGATTATCTCGCCAAAGCTTTTTTCTGCTAGCTGTTTCCAAGCTGTTGAATAGGGCATCACCTGAGCAAAGGAACCTTTATTTCAGCAGATTTGGCCTCCTCCTTTAATGGATGGGACTTTAAAGATTTGTCTTACAAGGTCTTCTGGTTAAAAAATATTGTGCAATTTTGCTAAAATTTTGGTTTTTTCATTTAAAAATAATAAACCGCTTGTTACTGAACATCTGTTGGGGACCCCCATAATTTGTCTATGCCCTGTTTTGAATTCCTCTGTATGTCCACAGGGACCTCGTCTGTAACATAGTGGTGACATCTGACTGGACTATTTAGAAATAGGATAAGGATTTCGCTATGTTATGTTGAGTATTTTGAATTTTTATGCATCCTTATCTACTCAGTGTGAAGAACAGCTTCTAAAATCATCAGCTTGAATTTTTCCATTGAAAAACAACTAGCACAAGCTGTAACAGAAATGATTAGCCCAGGTTCAAAATATACACCCCATACTGCTATGCTAATAACAGTAATACAGAGAAGATCTATATTTTACTTTCCTCAAATAGAATATATGTGTCTCTGATGAACAAGTGAACTGGATATTGAAAGGCTGTTTAACAACATTCTTAGCACTATTTACATGGGCAAATACTATACATCCCTGAAAAATGGAAACTAAAAGTTAATTTTCAGAGTTACATGGATGAAATTCAATTATAATTTGCTCACACTAGTTGAAGTCTTTCTTTTCTTTCAGAACATGATAGAAAATGAATCAAGCCACACTTTTACATTCATATCTTAGCTAAGTCCTTCTCAGGGACTCTCATTAAACAGTGCAAGTGTGTGATTGAAAAATTGGTAACACTTAACTCTGTACCTTCTGAGCATGTATTTTCACACTCTATAATTTCCTTCAGATTTCCTCAGAAGACAAAATTGTTGTGTTGTCTCATCCTGTCACTGTTAGGATTCACTAAAGTAGATTGCTTTATTTAGCACAGTGCTCTGAAATGCTTACCCAACATATTTATACATTTGAGCACTCTATCTCACTGTTAACAGGTAAACAGGATATAAAGATCTCACACCATCAAACAAAACTTTGAGGTACCGAGTTTCCTTGTTTGTCACAATACCACCGATTTCTACAGGATAATTTCAAATGCTGCTCCCATACACACTGGAATATAGCAAAAGCTTGGAACCCCAGGCTTTCCTGGTGATCATCACAGTACACATTTTCCTTGTGGTTTATGTAATTTATATTTGTAATTGTCTTACAATAAATCAGTTGCATCTTGTATTTCTCTGTATCGTTGTGTAAGGGCATCCAAGGTTAATTGCACTGTCAGTTTAGTTTGCCATTGTTGCTTAGTCATTTCCCGAACAGCCTGTCTCTCAGCCCGCTATCCTCTGCCAATAAGAATTTGATCTGAGGAATGTTTTAAGCAGATAGCTATACTTTTGCCAGCAAATATTTCTGAAACTTCCTTCTCCTTGCCACTTTCATGTGAAATCTCTGTTTCACTTCTCAAACTTTCTCAGTGAGTGCAAACAAATGCAGGTGTTAAGATGAAAGCATTGGCTTTAGATGCATAAATCACATGTATCCAAAGCACGTGATTGCACAGTTCACTTTAATCTGTGCCTTGGCACCTTGTTTCTGTGGCAACTTCCCTTACTGACTTACCATCCTTTTGTACCTCTTTCCCCATACAGGAAACAGATAGCAAGCAAGCCTTTCAGGTGGCAGGCTGGCAACACACAAAAGGATCACCCTTTCCTACAGGAGGCAGTTAGGCTGCAGACTTCACAGGCACAGGGTATTTAGGTTGCTCAAGACCTCTACAGGTACAAAAGGCATTTAGAAAAATTCCCAAATGAAAAAGCCAAGGAGGGCTGTCAAGTACTGTGGCATCATTTCTGCTTCAAAAACCTCTGTTACAGAGTACTGGAAGGTGGGTAGCGTTTCTGGGGCACTGTCAGTACATGTTGCCTTTGCTCTCTTACTTGGCTTTAAACATATGATATTGCCCAGTGTCAGAAACAGAATACTTTGTTAGAATCACATGTCCTGTCTGAGATATGGTCTTTAGCTGTGGAACCTTAAGAATGTAGCTTAGAATGTATGCTTAGAATGTATGCTTAGAGTGTAGGCTTTTTTAGTAGATCCAGATTTGCCCACCTCAACTTTGACGTTGCCACTGACTAGCTTTCATTGTGTCCTAAACTTTCTGTCCAAAATCTTCTGGATTTTTCTTAGCCAGCTCCTCATAGTATTTTTCTTTAATACTAGTTTTTAATTTATTTGTTTTTCATGATACCACCACATTTCATTAAGGTAGCACTTTTGGTCCCACTGATTTGCAGCTCATATATTATCACTGATTCTAATTCAAAACATGCAATAGCCCATTATAAACAAGTGGACCACTGTTGATCAGACACTGCAGTCTCTTCATCTTTCAGTTTAGGAGGATATTCACAGGAAAAACAAATTTGAATATATTTGTGATTAGAAATTAAAAATATGTCTCTGTCTGCTGGGGTTTTTTTTTCAGTTTAGCCAGTTGTGGCTGCCAGTTCCCCTATGTAATATATCAGAAAACAGAGCTATCCTACGTGTCCGAGGCTCAAACGTATCCTGGGCAAGAGCAGGTCCCAGAATCAAATATTTTCATTTCTTCCCAGAATCAAATATTTCATTTCTTCCCTACTGGCTGTACATTGACAAGTGCATTATGATCCATTTGGATAAAGGTTCTTCAAGTAGTTGTCGGTAAGATCTATGTTTAAACATTGCAATGAAACTTCCTAAGTAAAGGAGATTACAAGAGTGAATTATCAAAGAAAAGAAGTTATCAGGATAAGAACAAATCTTTCAGTGCCTTCCATGGTCACACGGACCATGGAAGGTGTGACAGGCACATCTGCAGGCACATCTGCAGGATTTATGAAGCTGTAGTTTCTCAGTCTAGAGAGGAAGAACGCATTATGCAAATGATGGACAATTCTTAACACCAGATTTCTTAGGACCTGGGGAGTTGGTCCCTAAGGAAGCATACAGCAAGGCTTCAAATATAGTACTGGTGAAGACTGAAAGCTGAAGTTCTGTTGCTTTGGATGTTCAGTGGGGGTATACTGAATATTTTGATAGAAGAAGCATACATATTTTTCAGACTTGGAAAGAATAAGAGTTGAGAGTGTTGAGATAGTGCTTACATTGCATACATGGACTACGCCAACTGGTGCTTGTGCTCTCCAATATCTTGTTAGTTCAAATTGGCACTCTATCTAGCTCTAGAGACACTTTTTAGGTGGATTTATGCTTTAATTACTCTCCAGGTTTACCCTCACATATTATCTCATGTCACAGGTGCAGCACTCAATCTTGACTGAGTGTCTGCAGTTTGAATCAGATCCCACCTTGTTCCTCTCAGCTATTGCAAACTGACTCTGAGCCAATGCTCTGCGAGCAAGTGCCAACTGCAGTTCATCACCCCGCTAAATACTGAGTAATTGGCATGACTACTGGGATGGTGGAATAATCTCAGAGGATGAGGAGCCAGCAATGTGGGGTATTTATAGATGGGTGTGGCAAGTTTTTAACAGCCTGTACATATCTGTCCCTGGGAGAAGCCTACACAAAAGCCCTGCTCAGATAAGTGAGACTTTGATGACATCTTCCCAGCTCTAACATTATATGATTTTGAGATTCACAGGCAAAATAAGAGAAAGTATGAACAATTGTCATGGGGAAGGGACACCTAAAAGCTCTGGACTATGCTTCCCTGTTGTAGTGGTTAGGTATGACACAAGGAGAAGCAAAGGAGTACAGCTGAATATTAAGAGTTTTACATTCCTGCAAGAAGTGACAAGCTTGGAACAACTAAAGATGAAGGTAACAACCACTAATTCACTTTAGTAATGTAGAAAGTCAAAGACAGTGGCCAATGAGGCCTTTGGTGGCTCATGCAGACCATGTAAATAAAAAAGAAAAAAATAAGGAAGACAGTGGTGCCCCAGGGTAACAAATCCAGGGGTGCCCTGCACCATACAGAAGGCTGCCAGCAAGGCTGAAGCAAGGCATGAGGAAGCTGTTCTGCCAGCCTGGGCTCAGGAGTACCAGGTGACTGGAGTCAGGGCCTGACTTCCCTTGGTCTCTGGTGCTGGTAGTGGCTGAACTTCTGACATCAATAGCTGTGAATAGGCTTTGTACAGAGCATGCATGTGTGTTGTGTGTTTGAGTGGGAGAATATAAATCACAACTGGCTTGCTATTGTGATTCCACCTAGAGAATAAATTTTAGTTTTTATGCCACTGAGATCTCTTCTTGCAGATTCTCCAGCCCAAATTCCTCTGTGACAATATCTGTGATATCTGTATCTATACTAGCCTTTTAAAAATTTCTCCAGTTTAGACAGCAGAAGGCCATTATGAAGACAGATGAAAAATAAGGGACTGCCCTCTTCTGAATTACTTTTTTTCCCACTATTTTTAAAACATATCCATCCCTTCTGTCTAACTGGTTGTATTACTCCCTTTCGCCAAAGTAATTATACATAGCATTCTTTTCCCCCTCATATAAAAGCCCATCTTTCTTTCTCTGCTCCCCTTCACACATCTATTTCTACCCCTCTGATTACATTTGAGTTTTTTTCCTGAGTGGTCAATAGTCCTTTTACTTCCAGACAACTGTGACAGTGGTAATAGCGAACCTACCTGCAGCAAGGGAATGCGAAAGACTTACTGATAGGACATATGTTGACAGCAGAGAAATCTGCCAGGCAGAGTGTACAGGATGAGACTCCTGTTTGAGTTTGCCCTTGGTCCCATAGAAGTGAAAAGGTCATAGAGCCCATGTTTTAGTATCTGCATTCTCATGATCTCACCGGATGAAATACCCAAGTGGGCTGAGGGGAGTACAGCAGTTGGTCTGGGATGTCCAAGAGCCCATCTGGGACTGTCCCAGAGGCTTAGCAAATGTGACTATTAGATACACTCAAAGAATTGAAGCATTTGAACTGAAAGCGTTCAGAGTCTACTCTTTCTCCCAAGCACATTCAAACACTTTCTCCTATGCTTGAACTAGTCTTCTGGCACTAAAACTTTTCGTCTTTTCCTTAAAACGCATTTAGCTGTTCTTCTTGACATCCGGAGAAAAAAGAAGTAGTACTAATCTAAATTAAATGTGACTGATGATAAGCAGCATCTGCTTGTTATTTTAAAAAGGCCAAACTAGTATACCTCAGAGGATTGAACTGTTTTGTTGGTGGTCAAAGCACAGAAGAGTGAGTATCATGAGTCAGATATATCTGTGCTTGCTCAAATGTTAGCAGAGCTGGCGATGTCTCAACCAAGACAAGATTTACCACATTTTTCCCCATGAAGTAAGAGCAAGGCATTTATTCTAAATCCCATAGGAATGAGCCAAGTGTAAAAGTCTCAGTGTGATCAGCCCATTAGGTATGTGGGATTTTTTCAAATCTCACAGATGAAGTGCCAGGCTGAAAACATAACCCTCACAATATGTGTACCCTTTGCTTTTAATCTGGATCCAAGGCACAGCCCTGATCTAAATTGGGGTAAGCAAGATGCACAGAGATGGAGCCCTATTACATCTCCAGACCCCAGGAAGGGCAACTGCATCAGAAACAGTTTACATGTCTTTAACTTGACACTTTTAATTTGCCTTTACTGTCCATTGCATCTAAATTTGTCACTGCAGGTTGGTGGACATTGTCCTGCGGGAAGCATGTGATTTGGAGAGCAGGGTACAGAGAGTAGAACTCTGCATGTGTCTTGTTTCAATTTGACAGTCCTTTTTTTCCCAGAACTCTGGACATAACTTCCAGTTCTTTAACTTCCTTATCAGTCTCCCAGTGTGTGTGCCTGCTAGTCCATGAAAGCTACTATTACACCTGATCCATTACTATTACATTACTATTACAAGGCTTCCTCTGAGCTTTTTAGGAACATATCAGATATCTTTTGGGTCTTCCCTTCCCAGAGGTGATTTTCTCCCTCTCCTTGCTGAGCCTGCCCTTTGACCATCCACTGCTTTGTTTCAGCCCGAGGAGGGCTATAATCACACCAGGTTGCAAAACCTATGTTTTGCAAACATAGGGGATGAAAAAAATGAGTTGCACAGACCAAAATGGCAAACCATTTGCACACTGCTGCAGGGCAACAATTTTGTATTTTGATGCAATGACAACAGCAAAATACTGCAGTATTTATAGTTAACCTAATTGAAACATGAAGCAAAATATAAGTTTTAGAGATAGCAAAACTTTCCAGGGAAATGGAGAGTGAGCAGCAGTAGGTGGAAATATTTACAAAATAGAAGGGAACATATCAGTGGATAAAATAAGTGATGTAACAAGGAAGAAAGTAGAAAATAGTACACAAAATATGATTGAATCCCACCCTTACTAGAGATGTCATCCCCAGTTCTTCTGAACATTCAGCTTTATTTTCTTAGGAAATAGGCAGGCTGAATGATGACTTTTTTCAGACAGACACACTGAATCCATTCCCTACCACATAAAGCAGCAATTCATTTGTGCTACTGCTGTCTGTCATTGTGTTCCATTTTTTTGCTTTCTTATCACCTTGCTTAAACTTGAAGGAAGCAGAAAGTTCACCTATGTCATTTGCTGGCAGCTGAAATTCTTTCTCAGTTTCTTAATGGAGGCAAGAATAGCTCCCAAGATTGAGCACTAGGTGTCCTGAGGCTTTCTTGGTTAGTATAAGGAGATGACAAGACTGGAATGTATTAAATCTCCTGCTGTCTCCTGGGCATCATTTATAGATTCTCTGTCAACTCACAAGATCCTCTATTACTACGAACAGTGTAATTAGTTTATAATTAGAAGTTAATCACAAATCTATAAAAGAAGCTTCCAAATATTGACAATGGTTAAGAAAGTGAAAGTACCATATATAGCTTATTAACTGCTGGTTTGAAATTTTTGAAAGGAAATGAATTCTTAAAGCACCTTATAATCCCAGTAGCAGAAATTGCCTTTTCCTACTTCCAGTTTCAGCAATTATTTCTATATCTTTGATGTCCTGAAGGAGATGATTAGGAAAAAATATATAAATAGTGTTTTCAGTCTGGTTCAGTTCTGTTCCGAAAAGTGTGCTAAAACAGCACTTTCCTATGCAAAAGATCAGTTCCCTCTATGTATTCCAAGCCCTCTTTCCACACTACTTTCATCCTCCTGGGGCTGCAGGGAACACCTCAGAAAGAAATAATAGCCAAATATGCGGTATTCAGCATGAAAAAAGGTAAAAGAAAAAAGAAATTTTATACTGTCTTCTTTCATGGAAAAGGAATATTATGTTGCTGACATTTTTCTCTTTTTGACACTCATTACTCATATCTTACCCATAGCAAAGGTATAACAATTTGAGAAAGGAATTTTCACATCTCTTAAATTGTCATTATTTATTTGCTTATTTGTATTACCCTACTGTCACAGACTGAAGCCTCATTGTTTCAGACATTGTACAAACAAAAAGCAAAATGGTGGTTCTTACCTCAAAGAACTTAAAATACTCTGAATGGATATAGGCAGACAAAAGAATACAAGGAAGCAATGACACAATAAGGATGAATGGCAATAGTCACCGCAGATCTGCAACACAAACTATTTTGTGTTTTTTTTTTTCTGATGGCAGGGAAAGATAAGCAAATTTTAAGTGCATGTTGCTGAGCGTAGTTGAAATTTGATAAGGAAGCGGCGTTATGGATGCTTATGGGAAAGCTTTGGCCCCATTTGATGAGCAGCATGGGAAAAAAAGTAGGAAAATGTGTATTTCAAAATGTAGCAACTGTGAGGTAAGGATATGTCATGGACCAGGCTGGATGAGATGATCTACTGACCTACATACCCCTTATCAATCAGGTGGTATTAGACTGTGAGAAGCACTGAGGGTGAAGATAGGCCACTCATGCCTGATGCCAAAGATAGAAGAGAGCCTGTGAAGATGTGCAAAGAGAGAGGAGACATCAGTGCATTCCTGGGCAAAGTGTTTCTCTCTGAAAAAAAGCTGCTAAGTAGCAAAAACTGCCAAGGGACTGTGGTGGTTTTGTACTTGTCTTCTTCCTTCCTTTGATTCATGAAGGGATCATGGATAAGTGGGCAGCAGCTTAGAGTCCATTATTGGATCTGACAGCACAAAAGAACCATTTATACGGATGAAAAATAAGCAATGCAACCCCTCCTTTGTTTTCTTCCTTCTGTGTGCATGCGTACACATGTCCACATCTTTTTGTTTCAGGCAGGGTGGTGGGTGAGGGGTTTGTTTTTAGCAGAGAAGTCTCTATTTACGTCACAAACTGTCAGAATACTTGGAAAATGCATGCTACAGAGAATTTCAAAGGTGTCAATCAGGAAAACAAATGAGTAACTTCTAACTCCTGTGGAATTGTACAGAATGTTATATTCACCAATACGAAGTGAATTTATCATGGTTAATGTTATTACAGTGACTGACCACTTGTACTGAAGTGCTAAGCAGTGGTGTGGCCTGGCATGCAACTATTTAGAGAGCTTTTTAGAAAGCTGGTCAAAATTAGGAAATTAAAGATATTCCTTATATTCCAGTGATCCAGTGAGAAATGTATTCAAGCACTGCTGAAACTGTTCACAATGTGAAGGCAGCGCAGCAAGTAGCTCTGCACATTACCGATTGCATTGCAATTCCAGATGTTTTACAAGATCATGCCAGTTGGCACATCGGTCTGAAAAATTGTTGAGGAACTAGGCAGAGAATAATCTCCTAAATGAGGGCTCCCACATTCTACGTGGGGATAGGCCTTCACAGCTGACATCACATCTGCTCTCTGGCTGTCAGAGAAAGTCTTGCTGAAGTACCATATATACTCCAAGGAAGCCACTATATTGGCTCTGTCTACTGCAGCATGGGAGGCAGAAACAAGCTGCAAGCACTCCAGGGCCCAGACTAGGATTGCAACCCTTCATGAGTCTTCCTGGACTTCCAAAAAGCAGGCTGAAATTTGCCCTGTTTAGAACAGAGGTTGTTCACCTAAACCAATTTAGGTAAGCCAGAAATCTTAATATTTCCAGCTTCACTGATTGATGTGACTTTCAAGAAGATAGTGGTAGCAACAGAAAATATGAAAATTGTCAGTACCACTGTTTGGAGCTCATTAACTGCTTGTCCAAAGTTAATTCTAGGACTGCTAGGCTTCTCACGAGTAGTTTGGATGGTTTATTTTGTTGGTTGGAATAGTCACAGTTGCTAATCCACTCTCCTTCAAAATTGAAAAGTTACAGCAGTCAGATGAAATCCCCAGAGACTGGAGAAAAGGGCATTTCACAACCATTTTTAAAAAAAAGTAAAAAGGAGGACACCAGATAACAGAACAAAACCTCCTGGAAGCTATGTCGAAGCATATGGCAGATAGGGAGGTGATTAGAGACAGCCAGTGGATCAATTTGCAAGTGGAAATCAGTAATGAGTGATGTCCATCAAGGGTCCACACCAGGGCTGGTACTGTTTAATATCTTCTTTAATATCTTAATTGTTGACATAAATAGTGGGATTGAGTGCACCCTCAACAAGTTTGTGGATGATACCAAGCTCAGTGGTGCTGTTGATATGCTTAAGGGAAGGGATGCCATGGAGAGACACCTTGATACGTTTAAGGAGTGGGCCCATGTGAACACCACAAAGTTCAACAAGACCAGGTGCAAGGTCCTGCACCTGGGTTGTGGTAATCTTCATCATCAATGCACACAGGGAATGGATTGAGAACAGCTCTGCAGAGAGGATTTGGGAATAGTAGTGGACAAAAAATTGGATATGAGTTGGCACCATGGGCTTGCAGCCCAGAAAGCCAATCATATCCTGGGCTGCATAAAAAGAAATGTGGCCAGCAGTTCTGTGATTCTCCCCTCTCTGGTTTGCTCTCAAAATACCCCACCTGGAGTACTGCAACGGCTCTGGCGTCCCCAGTACAAGACAGACCTGCTAGAGCAGGTCCAAAGGAGGGTCACGAAAATGCTGGAACATCCCTCCTATGAAGAAAGGCTGAGAGATCTGCAGAGTTGTGTAGCCTGGAGAAGAGAAGGCTCCATGGAGACCTTATTGTGGCCTTTCAATACTTAAAGGGGGTTTATAAGAAAGAAGGTGAGGGACCAGGGCCTGTAGTGACAGGACAAGGGGCAACAGTTTTAAACTGAAAGAGGGTATATTTATATTGGATATAAGGAAGAAATTTTTTATGATGAGGGTGGTGAAACACGGGAATTGTGGATGCCCCATCATTGGAAGCTTTCAAGGTCAGGTTGGACAGAGCTTTGAGCAAACTGGTCTAGTGGAAGATGTCCCTGCCCATGGCAGTGAGGTTGGACTAGACGATTTTTAAAGGTCCCTTCCAATGCAAATGATTCTATGATTCTATCACTGGCATAATAGGATATGTCCAGTGGCTCGCAGCTGGGCCAGCTTCCTAGTAGTGTCCTTTTAGCCAGTGGGTAGCGCGTTTTCGTGTTATTATGCTGGGGTTCTTTGCTTGTTTTTCCCAGAAGAAAAACAAAGTTTTGGAAATAAAAATTCTGGAGACAGTGTTGCATTTTCCCAGCTTTGATAGTCCTCAGTGTACACGTATAATATAAAGTTATATACACAGTATAGATCACTCTGTAAATGTTTTTGATACCCAATTACAGTGCAAGATCACCAGACTAATGCTCTTTTGGTCCTTAATCTGTATGATTTGCCCTCTATCAGGCTCCATTTAACTCTGTGTTTTGCAGAGTAGTGTCTGAGCCTGAAGCAAATTGCATGTGGCTGCAGTGTATTAGGCACCCAAGATTTAGGTCATGGACCTAAATTTGCCATACAATGTATTCTTTTCCTCATTGTTCCTCTTCCTTTTTCCTCAGTTCAACACTTTTCCTTCCCTTGTGGGACTTTCTTAATGGGCTCAGTTTATCAGCATACACATATTTACTGCCTGTTGCTCTTTACAGTCAAATTTCCCTCCTACGTCTTCTTGTCCTCCTTGCTTTTGGGAGGCTAAGGATATGCCAGGGAGCTGAATATGTAAGTGCCCATCTTAACAAATCTAACATGTACTAGCAGTGAGGTGTCCCTTTTGATAGATTGGGCAAAACATTCTAACTAAGCCAACCTGATTCATTCCCTCCTGCCCATCTTTACTCAGTGAAGTTACTACCTCTTTACTCCTGAGAAAAAATCTGTTCAAGCATTCTCCCTTACTATGTATTCCTGTTTCCTTCAAGTTACGATCAGTTTACTGCCCTGCACTGCAGATGAAGGCAGACTTGCTCTTCAATCACATGTGTGATTATATAGCTCAGTTAAGGTGTACCAGCAATCACTTTTCTTTCTACCTTCCCAGTCTCCTTCCTCAAAGCTTTTCTGCAGTGCATGGAACTAGGCTAATTTTGAAACTGGCTTAGTTTAATGTATTTTTAAAACTGATTAAAATGTTCTCCACTCTTCTCCTGGTACCATGTAGGCTGAGCGATGGACACCCCAAAATGCAAATTTCTCTCTATGGATAACAACAGAGATGAAGCTAGGTGTTAGCTATGGGCTGATCTTCAGTCTTGCAAGAAAGAATGACCAAAAATGAAGGTTTTAATAAAGGATTTAATGAGTGAAAGAGGTGGGAAGCTTGAGGGAGGAGACTTTTCTCTCTACTTGCCTTTTCCCAGAAGGTGTCCTGGATTTGCCCTTGCTTTCGTTGATAATGTATTCCTCCAGCAGTACAACCCACCCTTCTGTTTCCCTTCATCATACAGCTGCACATTGTGCTGATGGCTTGGGGGCCTTTCCTCATATTATTGCAAAAAGGGCTCTTGTTCAGTATGCTGAAGATCCTCACCATTTGACAAATATTTCCACTTTTTATTCTTTGCCCTAAAATATGCTGTGCTATTTGTCAGCATTAAACTGTGTGTGCTATCTAGGTTCTGCTGTGCATGACTGCACTGCTACTTTGTTTATCCTTGTACTGATTAGCCAAACTGGAGGTACAGAGCTTTTTTGGAGACTCCTGCTAATAGCCTATTCTCAGTCTGAAATAAAGGTTTAGTTAGGTGTGGAAGGCAGGGAAATAATCACCAGCATGTGCTTCTTCTGCTTGCAGATATGCTGGGCTGCTGTCATCAGATCTCATACACACAGCATGGTCACACCTGGTAATGACTTGGATAGGAAATGGCATCATGCATGAAAATTCAGCAAGTGAAGGTAGTGTTAGAATCAGACGACATGCTTATTCGCCTGAACCTTTACTGAACAGGTGCTTCAGCATTGTTTCAGGGTCCTGAGGGAAGTGTTTAAATTTAATTCAGGAATAAAACCAAGCTCCCAACTGCTTGAGATGATTAAAAATCCCAAGACTCTTTTTGTAAGAATAAGAGCATGACCCTGATATCTTGGCCAAATTCCAGACAGTGAAATTACATTCTGTCAATGTGAAATATACCTGTCATTTGAATTGCAAAGCTATTCTGAATTCCCACTGAGAACTCCTGTTGAGTTTTGCATGCTTTAAATGGTTGCCATGTCCACCACTTAGATATTGTGTTTCTGGAGTGGGACCTGTAAGTAAGTCTATCTCCAAACCACATTGGAAGAGGAGAAGTAAATTAAAGACAAAATACCATTATTGTTTCCTACGGTAGCACTATTATTTTCTCAGACTCTATCAAGCCACTGATTACTTTTTACTACTTTTCTTACTGATGTTGGTTTGAGATTCCTCACAGGAAAGGAGATAATTGAAAGATAAATTAGAAAGGCAAGAAGTTGGGATAAAACCAAAACAGAAAATGGTATGCATGTTAGGCATGACATGCTGGCACTTTAAATGCTTGGTCTCAGGAGGAGGATGGCTACTGCATAAAAAATTTCATTTTTTCAATTGATTCTTTTTTAATGAGTTAAAATAATGAAACAGACATATGCAACTATACTGAAATCATCTTACCTATCAATTATAGTAGATCTGTATGTGACATGTCTACCACCACAGGGTGAGAATTGTAAGGAAGGATTCAATAGAACCTGTGCTGTCCCATTCCAGCAGCCCAAGCCCACTTGGTGTGACATCTCCAGCCTCATCAGAGACCTATGGAACAAGAAAATTATGGGTGGAGTTAAATAACAAATTATATTTAATGTATTATGAATTGACCAAGAAAAACATAATTTTCTACCGTGCCAGGGGAGTGATTTACATAGCCCAGTGAAAAGAAGCAGCATTCATGTTTTCCCATCTAGTAATCAACTGACCCCTTGCCAGAGAATTGGAGCTTAGGATATTTATGTTCTGCTGCTATATATGATCATGGCACCAATGGTTTTGCCTCCATTCTTTCTGAACTTAAAGCCTAACTGGACATAAGATACTGTTTGAGGGCTTTAACTAAGGAGGACTTTCATTTACCAGACCCTTCATATACAACTGAAACTGTGTAGATGGGCAATTATCATTAAAATCATATCCAAAGGAACCTTGGTTAGAAGCAGTTTGCTAGGAGCACACATAGGAACTGCTAAGACTCAAATAAATAAATATTGCATATGGGCTCTCCTTCCAGCAGTGTTTTGGTCACTACCGTCTGTTAGTAGCAGACCTTCTGCCTTTGGGCTCAATTCTGGCAGCTGCTTTCATTGCCCTCGTCTTCTCATTCAAGCCCAAGTTTTTTATTTCCTTCTTTCTGCTTTTCTGCTAAGGGCTGAAAAGCCTCCCTGCTCTGTGATGGAGTGCCATAGGGGCAATGTACTTAATCTGCTGCCCCCCTCCTTCCTTAGAAATTGTGAACATGAGCAGATCCCCAGGGCTTCAGAAAACAACCCCATCTGACCTTACTCTTTTCTGCATGTGAGTTCAAGGCCAAAGACAGCATCGGATTTAGGCATTAATGGTTACTTTCCATGCCTGAGAGACAGCAGGACTAGCATGGGCACAGGAAATGGTAGAGACATGCCAGGTAAATTGCAACTCATCTATCTTGCTTCTGCATGTTCTGAATAGTCTGACTGCCTCTGGAGCCGGAGCTGCCATATCAGGGGGACAGCCCTTGTGAGGAAGGTGCCGCGCTTAACTCTGCACTCTGCATGCATTCCCTTAGACAAGAGCATGCACCATCCTGAGTGCCTTTTCTGAGAGGCAGCAGATGTTCTTCACTCTCCTAGATCTGCTTTCGCAAGGTCCCTTACAACTGCTCTTTAAAAAGGCCTCTGTGGACTCTCAAAGTGCTTGCTGAAATTGTGAGAAAAGGAAAAAGAGTGTCTTTCCTTTGATATGAGCGTGATTTTTGATTGGGCCAACTGGAAGTGTTAGCCTGGTGTAGAATAAATATTTTTGATTTATGGGGTACCACTGCTGTGCAGAATCTCCAGAAGTTAGTTATTCTAGTCCATGACAGGCAAAAAGGTGTGTTTTTCTGAGATCTACAAAGTACGCCTTTTAAATGGAATCATAACTTTGCAAAGATGACTTTCCTGTTCGCTGTGTGTCTTCCTTTCTCAGTCTCTCCCCATTCTTTTTCAAATACTAAGCCACCACCTAAATTATTAGATGCAATATCAAGTTTACGTAGGACTAGATAGACTAAAATCAGAAGTGTTCATAATTTAATCTGAATGATGTAGTTTGAATCATACCTCAAAAGCATAATAGAGTTTTGTCTTCTGACTACACATACTTGGGAAGGGAGCTAGAAGTGATAGTAAGCATTTAGAAGTCTCCACTACCAGTTCAGCTCAGTATTTCTTTCTAATGCCACAGCTATATTCAGTGCAGTATGATCTGTGTGAGTATGTATCCCTTCTGAAATACACAGCTACTTAAACCTGGAGAATTCTTGGTGTTCTTTAAATTGACTTGAAAATAAACCATTCTCTCAGTTACAATTACATTGTAAAGAGATGGTGTCAGTAGTTTCGCTAGGTTGATTTCCCATGTCAGAAGAAACACTTTTTTTCCCCAACGCACAGATTAGGAACTGAAAGCAAGCAATATGAAACGTAACGTGGTTCAACATGCAGGGAACTTAGGAGCAGGAGCAGTCTTCTCATGTGACTCAAAACCTCATGGAAAATGACAGCTAGTAACAAATGCTATGCTGTCATCAGAGACCTGCAGTAGAGAACAGAGAGCTTTGACAAAAGTTTTAGTCTTTAGCATTTCCCATCCTTTTTCAATGCAAATATACTTGTGGGTCAAAATTGGTTGTGAGGCAGTCAAACCTTGTTGACAACACAGTTTTGTTTTTTACAACCACAGAACCCTCTCTGAGGATTGAGGATTGCTTGTAGGAGATATGGTACATCTGATCAAGCAGAACAAAAAGCGTCTTTACCAGCTGGCTGGCCAACCTTGTTAGGAAACATTTGAATTAGGTATGATGGGGGAGGATGACCAGCAGTGATGGTGTGAAGCGGTGGACAAGGTTTGAGTGTGGGATGAAGTAAACAGGAGAAATGTTGTAAACAACAAAACAGGGCACAAGGGAGCCCCACCCAAACATATCCACATAAATCAGGAAGTGGCTACCAGACACGGTAGCCAGACATGGAAATCTCCCATGACCTTTCTGTGAAATCAGCATGACTTACTGCCTCTCTAATGTGAACAAGTGGGAGGAATTAGAGATCTGTGTGCGGTTACAGAGTTATGATCTCACTGGAATCATGGAGACATGGTGGGATAGCCCAAATGACTGGAGTGCTGTAGTGGACGTATACAGGCTATTAAGGAAGGACAGCAAGAGGGGATCACCCTTTACATAAGACAGCAGCAGGGTGCATGCCTATACATTGGATAAGGAATTGGCTGGATGGCCGCACTCAAAGCATTGCTGTAAATGGCTCAAAGTCCAAGTGGAAACCAGTAACAAGCGGCATTCCTCAGGGGTCAGTACTGGGACCGGTGCGGTTTAACATCTTTGTCAGCAACATGGCCAGTGGGTTGAGTGCACTCTCAGTAAGTTTGCCAACAACACCAAGCTGTGTGGTACAGATGACACGCTGGAGGGAAGGGATGCCATCCAGAGGGACCTGGACAGCCTTGAGAGGTGGGCCCATGCGAACCTCATGATGTTCAACCAGGCAAAGTGCAAGGTCCTGCATGTAGGTCAGGGCAATCCCAAACACAAGTACAGGTTGGGCGGAGAATGGATTAAGAGCAGCCCTGCTGAGAAGGACTTGAGGGTGTTCATGAATGAAAAGCTGGACATGAGCTGGCAATGTGTGCTCACAGCCCAGAAAGTCAACCGCATCCTGGGCTACATCAGAAGAAGCGTGGTCAGCAGGTTGAGGGAGGTGATTCTGCCCTTCTACTTAGCTCTCATGAGACCACACCTGGAGTATTGCATCCAGCTCCAGAGCCCTCAGCATAGGAAGGACATGGACCTGTTGGAGCAGGTCCAGAGGAGGGCCACGAAGATGCTCAGAGGGCTGGAGCACCTATGCTATGAGGACAGGCTGAGAGAGTTATAGTTGTTCAGCCTGGAGAAGAGAGGCTCTGAGGAGACCCAGTATCTGAAGGGGGCCTACAGGAGAGACGGGGAGGTCATTTGGAGTAGTCATCAGGAGTTGATGAAGGGGAAATCATGCCTGACGAACCTCATAGACTTCTACAATGAGGTGACTGTCATGGTGCGTGAAGGGAGAGCAGTAGATGCTGTTCATCTTGTCTTTAGCACGGTTTTCAACTCCATGTCCTGTAACATTCTCACTGATAAACTGATGAAATGTGGGCTAGATATAAGGACAGTGAGGAAGACTGAAAACTGGCTGAATGGCCAGCTTAAATTGTTGTGACCAGGACACAAGTTTCACCTAGAGGCCAGTTACTAGTGATGTACCCCAGGGATCAAATCTGGGGCCAATACTGTTTAACATCTTCATTAACGAATTGGATGATGGAACAGAATGCTCCCTCAACAAGTGTGAGAGAAATGGTTGATAGACCAGAAGCCTGGACAAGCTGCAGAAATGGGCTAGCAGTAACCTGATGAAGTGCAACAAAAGCAAGTGCAAAGCCCTGCATTTGGATAAGATTAATCCCATGCATCAGGAGAGGATGGGGGTTCATCAGCTGGAAAGCAGTGTGGCAGAAATGGACCTGGTGCTGGTGGACACCAAGTTTACCAGGAGCCAGAAATGTAATTTTGTGGCAAAAAAGGACAAGGGCATTGAGAGCTGCATGAAGCAGAGTACTGCCAGGAAGGGAGGTGATACCTGCCCTCTTACTCATCTGGAGTGCTGGGTCCTACGCTGGGGTCCCCACTACAAGAGAGACTGGAGCGAGTCCAGCAAAGGACCACAAAGATGGTGAAGGGACAGAAGTAAGACAAGAGGCAATGGGCATGGAGTAAAACACAAGAAATTTCATTTAAACATAGGAAAAAGCTGTTGTTTTCAGTTGTGTGTTGCTGGTTTGTTGGGTTTTTTTATGTTTTTTTTTTTTATTGTGAGGGTTGTTGAATACTGGAACAGGTTTCCCAGAGAATGTGGAGTCTCCATCCTTGGAGATATTCAAAACCCAACAAGACACAGCCCTCGGCAATCCGCTGTAGCCGACCCTGTTTGAGCAGGAAGGTCGCGCTAGATGATGTGTTGAGGTACCTCCCAACATCAACTATTTTACTACTGTGCGAAACTTAAAAACTAAATGATAATTCTTTCAGAATCATTATTTGGACAGACACTTAAGATGTGCTGGTGCAGTAGTGTCAGATAAAACAGGCAACAATAGCCTCTGTAAAAGGATAATTTTTAAATAAACTACAAGACTTTGCATCAAAATATTTATCATGTGAAACAGAAAAAATTGAGGCTGGAAGTAATATGTTAGGCAGGCCTGATGCCTGTTTGAAACCTGGCAGTTATGTTCTAAATAAATTGCAGCAAATACAGCTGACCTTATAAAGCCCTGGAAATCAAGTTACTTGCAATAATTAATCTGTGAAATAAACATGAGTGTCAGGATTTCCATATCTCATCTTCTCACTCTTTTCACTTTTCCCTGTCCCCTTCCCTTTGGGATATTCAATCAACTGGGGTTTTTAACACACCAAGAATTTGTAAATGATAAAATGGAACTTTGGCAAAAATAGTATCAGGTGGCAGGACTGCTCTGATACTCGCAGTGCAATTTAATGCGTTATAATGGAATAAAAGTAACATCAAATGAAAGTGCCCGCAGGGAAGGGAGTGGATATGTAACAACGTAACGTAGAAAAGGACCTTTGATTTAATGAGGTTCAATTTCATAAAAGTGCAGGTCATCAAATGGGAATGTCATTGAAGTAATCAGACAGTCCTGCAACTTCCATCTTACTGTTAAAGGAGACAGCTAATTAAGTGTGGGTACCATCCAGAATAACAACAGAGAGCACAAAGTACTGTGATCACAATCAAAATGGCCCAGAACTGAATCGTAAGTCTATTGCTCTGCTTGCTGATGAATACATGCAGCAAATGTTTCCGTGGTCATGCTGAAAAGAGGTTGTCTTGCTTTTTGCTAGCTGTTAAAAGTTGTGCAGCAAAACTTGTTGCAGATACTTGTTTTGAATCGTAGATGATTTGAGAAACCCACAACAATTTGGTGTTGTTCAGACAACTATTTTATCACCCGATGACCCCTGCCCACCTGGGAAGGGGAATTGAAAAAAAAATTAAGAAACTCGAGGGTTGAAACATAAACAGATTTAATAGAATAAGACTAAATAGTTAACATTAATAGTACTAAAGAACAAATATCAATCCCAATGCCAATATAAAATGTACAATATACGCAGCCAATCCTACCTATCAGCAGGAAGCTGTGCACTCCCAGCACTGGACAGCAGATGTTGGATGGCTTTGGGAGGAATGGAAGGCCTCAGGGGTCTGACACTGGCAAGAAGTTCTCTGGATCACAGTCATCAAGGAAGAGAGAACATCGCAGCAAACTTTCTCATTTATATTGAGTGTGACATTCATGGTATGAAATAATCCTGTTGCCCAGCTTGGGTCAAGTGCCCAGGTCTTGCTCCTCCTCATCCCCACGCCTGGCTAGCTTGAAAACACTGAGACCTTGAAACCCACATAGCATGGCTGGCTATAAAGTAAATATTTTCACAAATTCAGACACTAGAGTCTTCTAAAAGTGCAGTTTTCCCCAGCATTAGAAGAGAAATTAGTCCTGTGTTGCTCAAACCAGGACAGCTCTGTATCTCTTCAGATCTGCATTCGTCTCTTTGGGCAGGTACTCACCATTGCTGAAGGCCTCCCTGCAGAGCCTTCTGGTTTACAAACAGTGGTGGAAGCATACAAGCATGAGCTCCCAGAAAACCTACAGGCCGCATTTGAACGCTTCATGGAGTCAGGGTACAAATCCTGCCTGATAACATGCTGAAGCACGTGCCATCTCATGTTCACTCTTGCTGTTACATCTGAATGCTGGCACATGCTACCACCACATCTTCAATTTGCTGTGTGCCCATAGCTTTGGACATGCAAAGGAGTGCTAGGGACACAGTGGGAGCAGGTCTTATCATAAGTAGGAGTTAGTAATTTCCCTGCCTTACCAGACCAAATGTATCTGTATTTTTCTTTTTAATGTTGTTGTGTTTGTTCTTTTTCAAAAATTCAAGTACTGTATGATGTGTAATAGTTTTATCAGGGAAAAATCACCAAAACCACATACAGATGGAAAGTTAAAGTGGTTTAGAAGATGCAAATGCAATTTGTGATCAGTTGAAGTGAGGATAGAAGCAGAATGTGGCAATTGCTTTTCTATTGGTTTGTGTGATTGCTGTGGATATGGAATGAAATGACAGAATAGTTACTGAAATGGTGTGCATTTATGCCTTGAATAAAACAGCGTACATTCTGCGTAAGGAAATACATTTTTTCTCAAAGTGAACAATAGGCTTTTCCCGTCTGTGTTAATGCATGTGCCTGACTAAATCTTACTACAGTCTCTGTACACAAGCCATCTATGCTATAAATATGGAAGACTAACCATGGAAATATTCAGGGTTCATTTTACAGGCAAAGAAACTGAAGCATAGAAAAGGAAAATGATTCATTCATTGTCCTAGAGGGAGCCAGTGAAGAGCAACCTGCTTTTGAATCCCTGTCCAACTCTGTAACTAGAGAGTTGTGCTCTCCAACTAGACATAGTATTCATTCTTAGGGGATACAGAGGTTTGTAATCACAGAATATCAGAATTGCAGGGGTTGGAAGGG
>VWZL01000395.1:0-37470 GCA_013396915.1 Stercorarius parasiticus
GATTCTATGATTCTAAAATAGCAGCAAGATCTTTTCAATAAATAGCAAAAGCACAATAAAAGAGACTCTTTTTGTTTCTGCATCTCTCAGTTAAAATAATTGCTAATACTGGGTGAATTGCATGAATTGCAAAATTTGGTACAAAATTACAAAACAAAATTCTTTCTTTGGAGTGCTTAGGCAATTCAGGCCAGACGTTTGCAGTTGCCCCTTAAAGCTTTAAGCTGATGAAATCCAGTCTTTGGACTTTATTTATGTATTCAAGTTATACAAAGTATCTGACCTCAGCTTTCATTGTCTTTGTCCATAAGAAAGTTGCTAAAGATACATCTCACTCTTCAAGTACGGTGGTTTATCCATAATGATAATACAGTATTTTCTCAGAGACTGTTAACTGGTCTTATCATGTTTCCAGTTGTTCAGATTGAGATATGTTAAGAATTCACAACTGGTATGGGGCTGCCTACATAGCTAAAATATGTGTCTTGGTGGCGGCTAATATTTCTCATCAAATACATGTTGGCAAAGTGTTTAGGTTCAGGATAAATCATGCTGCTGGCCACAGTGTAGTCAACAAAAGCAGAAAAAAAATATACATGGAAGTAATGCAAAATACATTTTCTATCATTCGTCTAGAGTGTTAGGGCTCATGGACTCTTTGAGGTTGATCTATACCCTTATTTGGACAGAATCCCATTGACAAGAATTAAAAAAAAAAAAGGCAACTACTGGAATAAACAGAAATACAAACACCGAGTTAACTGTCTCACTGGAAGCGCTCACTCCACCAAATATCCTGCTTTTATACATCCTTAAACTTAATGTACAAATCTGCAGGTGCTGTCGAAGCAGTAAATGTGTCAGGGAGCCTGTGGAATAATGCACCACTGAAAACTGTATGGTAGGGTCAGTCAATAGGGAGATTCCCAACAACTGCAAGACCCAGCTTGAGTAGCTATTCACTCCTTCGTCCTCGCTCTACCAATCACTGTTCAGGTTTAGCATGTCTGTATTTATTAAGAATATGCATTTTTTCATAGAGGATAGGTCACGTTGTAAAGAGTGTATTTCCACTGACACTGCATTAAATCACTCAGGCCCAATGACAGCAACACTTGCACGTATCTAAGAGGGTCATTTCAGACAGATTTGCCACCTTGAACGGTTACAAAACTAGCTGTCCCAGTCTCCCCTATGTGTGATCATGTCTGTTCCCCTCTGCCAACATTATTATTTGTGTGGCCATAGAGGAAGCTACAGCAGGAGCCTCTTCTGGTTGAAGCTAAATCAGCCAAAAAAGTGTTCAGCCAGTTTCTAACCCAGCTTACCAAGTAGTTGTGCTGATGTTATTCCTAGCTCAAGAGAAGCAGTAGAAATTGGTGACTGGGGAAAGATAGGACTTTTTCTGGGTCATGGTCTCACTCGAGGGGCTTAAGTGACAGAGACAGCAGCCTAAATTTGGGAATCGTGTCTGAAAGCAAATATATTCTCATCAGTCCTCTCTCTTCATTACTACTCCTACACTGCCACTTCCTTCGCCAGGACATCCAAGATGCTGAAATAAAAGCAGGACAGTATTTTTAATCAAGTGAATGTGACTAGTGCCAGACAACTTCAGCGGCCTACTTGAAATCTTCTGCTGTGCCGTTCTCTGTTGGTCATATCATTCGCTTCTACTTCAAGAACCTGGATCATCATAGAGCATTGCTGAGCACAGACTACGAGTCAGAAACATGCAATATGGATACTGAAACAAGCACTGGCTTTTTATTAATCCTGTTATCTTCAACTATCATGCTGGAAATCATAATTTTGAATTATCTTATTTCACAAGCAGAGCTGCTGGACCTCTGCTTGTGTCATTTTGGAAATGTATTTTTAAGCAAAAGATGCCATGCTTTCTGCTGTGTCGACGGAAAACTAGAATAGTAATGTTCTGTCAGAGAAGGAGTTACATATTTTTGACAACAGAAAAAAAGTTCAGCTGGAAGTGAGAGACTATGTAACCAAGCGAAACTTAATCTCTTGTCATGCTATTTTGCAAAAAGCTACTGCGCAATCACCTGTGCACTCCAGCTTACTATCAGTTAGACACACAGAAATTGCAAGCTACTGGCTGCTTCTTCCCAAGTTGTGTCGTCATGCTTGTCTTGACTTCTCGCAATCTACTTGAGAGTTAGAGATGATGCAACAGAGAAGACTGAGAAGGATATTATCTGGCTGATCCCTACATGAAAACAACAAAAATTACATCAGAAAATGACCAATTATAATAAGTTTGAGGCAATTTTCCCTTTGAGGTTGGACCTACAAATGCAAAGCTCTCAATTCTTACTAATGCCTTTGAGATTATGCAGTATTATTTTTATGAGAAGCGTTGGCATGAGAGTCCTAGAAAAATAATTCTCACACACTCGTAGAACAAGCATAGCCTGGAAAAATTAAATCTTAGCTTCCTTGCAGTTGTCTCCAAGTGTACTGAATTCCACCTGAAAGAAGAGAAAAATCACT
The DNA here is from genome assembly GCA_013396915.1 of Stercorarius parasiticus. NCBI lineage: Eukaryota > Metazoa > Chordata > Aves > Charadriiformes > Stercorariidae > Stercorarius > Stercorarius parasiticus. Next base: position 2,512 of record VWZL01000395.1, read on the forward strand.
CCTTCAATTCTTGGTTAAGGGTGGGCAGTTTTAGTTCTGGGCATTTCTGAGATAAGCATACTTGCATATTATCCCAAGTATCTTATTAATACTTTTACTTACAAAAAGAGTATACACATCCGGGACTTTCCCTGGAAATATTTCTATGGGAGGAGGTTGAGGTTTTGTCCAAAATTTCTAGACCCAGATGTCAATTGGACTACTGCATTGTCCACGTCATCTGCCTATCAACTCTACATGCATTATTTTTTCACATTTCGTTCAAAGTTTCACAGCATTGTACATTCACAACATTCACAGTTGTGTATACCAAGTATACTCGCTTCTTCTTGCCCATGAGATCGAGGAAATCCTACTTTCTTCTCTCTGTCAAGACATTCCAGTTATTTTTTTCATTTTATACAGGAAGGAAACAGGCTGTCTTTAGTACCTCTATTTTATTCATCTTAGCATCATTCACATCTTTGAAGCTTCTCTCACCCACAGTACACACAGCGCTGAGTAGTGGCTATCTTGGTTACCATACCCTGTATACACATCAAAAATTATAAAGACTAAGAAAAGCAGAGTAAAAAAGAGTGTAAAAATATTATTTGGAAAAAAAAATAAAATTGTCCATTCACAGCACAATTTTAGAATATATAAATGTAGCTTAATAAAGAAACAATTCCTGCCTTCACAGTCAAGTTTCTGATGCAGAACTTAGAAGCTGCATAAGGCACATGTTGGCCAACAGCCCTGGGACAGAACTCCCAACATAGGCATCCCCCCATCCTTGTGTTTGCACAGGAGTCCACCGCCTCCAGTCTTCATCCAGTTTTTAGGGCAGATCTCTGGGGAATAAAAGGTTCACATTAGAAGTGAACCTTGCCTCATTTGTGTAATTAGCTATCAAGTGAAAGGAAAGAAGATTGAGTCACTCTTACAAACTGAAAATGCATTTTTTTACAAATAAGGGATAGAATGCAAGCCCTCAGACTCTGATCGTACAAGACCTAATCTGTTTTAGATATGCTGTCTTCACTAGCCACAGAACTCAGCAGAACTCCCAATGTGATTTACAGAATTTTCTTTGCAAGACTATCGTCCCCAAGCATTGCAGAGGAAGCTTAGGCAACAACCTAAGATATCGGGATTTCAGTACTGGTGTAGCACTTAGAGCTTATTCGCGATCCATCCAAGAATTTGTTGGATATAGAAAGAATAGGAATTAGGTTACAGGTTCACAGATTTGAGATTCTGAAATCACAGAAGTAAACATAATGAGAGATGCATATGCATATATGCCATTAACTAAGCATTACCAACACACATTTATGCTATGCTTCTGCTGTAGCACAGAGAAGTACACATAAGATGTTCTGTTCTGCTCAATCTCATATTCTGAAATGCATCTTAATTGCACAGCCCTACTCTTTATCATGCATCCAAGGAGAATGCAGGAATTGTCGTAACAGAGTGGGCACTGTAACCACCTACCTTCACTTCCTGCATTCTGGACATCATGGATGCAAGTTACGCAGCATTCATGGTATCAAGCCAGTTTCCAACAAAAGGGTATCCCATTCACCTCATTTTATACTTTCCAGAGCTAACTTTTATGAAAAGCCATAAACCAGATGGCATCTTCATCACACCCGCTGGACTCTTCAGGTCAAGAGAGGCCAATGGAAGAGATCATGGGGAAATCTGATGTTGCTATATCCATTCTGGGATTTTGTTCTCCTGGCCTGCCGAGTCAGAAGCTTTCACTGGCATTGTATGGTTGGTTTGGGGCTTCTTGTGTGGGGTTTTTTGTTTGTTTTGCCTTTTTTTTTATTTAATAAAAGAGATGAAACATTATTCCCTTACAAACCAAGTATTTTTAGGCAGTGATAGCAGGAGGCATCTACCTTTGTCACTAACCAATTTCCTTTATATAATAAAGGAAAAAACACTGCTGAAGAAAGTACTGAGGTGCTGATGGGTTGGCAGTAGAGACTAAGTCAGTGTCTGGGATTTTCTGAGGCAGGAGGAGTGTATGTACCTCTCTGTCTTTGGCAACTAAGGAGCTAATTTTGTAACTCTTTATATGACTGTTACTTCCACCACTGATCTCACGGAGTATTCTGGAGTCCTATATTTACTGCATATACATGCTGTAACCCTGTTATGTAGGTAATTTAACTATATGGACCAAAATAACACCCATTATCCAGGGAAAACTTCCGTAACAGTCTATTTCAACAAACTAATCTGTATTTCTGTATCCACGTGTACTGACCATCATCAATTAAGACTTTTCTATCCTACCTACTAATGCAAATCAATTTAATTCCACTTTACCAGATTGCATAAGTAAACAGAACACAGGATAACACACAGAAACTGCAAGGTCATAAGAAAAACCCTGGATTCCAGAGGGGACTGAATAGGTCATAGATATACAGAATTGTAGAGGCAAGATCCATAACTCAGCTCTGTAAGTCAAGATTTTTGTGTGTGATACTGGTAAGACTGAAAGCATATGCTTAAAATACAGGATAACAAAAAGGTTTCTGTCTGCACAGAGAAGTAATTGCACATGTCTGAAAGCTGCCAGCATCAGCGGCAAGTGGTACTGCAAATGGAGACAAAAATAGCTTCAAACATTTTCTGATCTGCTCTGATTATTAATTTATGTTGTTCATCTGAATAACATAACTTCTGAAGTTGACATCTGGAATCCAAATAAAGTAAATAACTATCTAGGTTAGACTAGAGATATGGGTTGGAAAACTTTGTTGCAATGTACAATTTGTACATTCTACAATGTTCAACTTTAAACCTTCTTCCCTAACAAAAAAAAAATAATCTTGTGAAGAGCTTAGGGTTTTTACTGTGAGAATGTTTCACAGGTAACAGTGAGTTCTCATTTACATACCAGTGCCGCAAGTTAACTTATTGACAAAAATCCAACACATTTTAACAAAATGGCTTGACAATACTTTAGAATCTTCTCCTGGGATTGTGTGTTTTCAATTCCAAATGAACATTTGACTCATTCTCAAGAGTCACAGCGTCACACATTAGTTAGTTTAAACCCTGTTCATATTGTCCAACTCTGTAAATATCCATAAAATATTTCTAGAGTATATTCAAAAGGTTAAGAACTACTCAGAAATAATTAAGTTTTTACTAAACCATGGGTTATCCTAAATAAGGTAAAAAATGCTAGCTGATAAGGAAGATTAATGAAAATAAAATAAAATAAACATTAACATTATATAGTATTTAATGGTCATGGATATCTTTGTTCTTTAGATGTATGAAAGGATTTATATCCACATTCACCAACATAGAAAAATTAATGCGAACATGATGAGCTATTTGACTAAACACTGCAACATGGTCAGATCTAAAGAAAGGCTTCACTATCCAAAACGAGGTATGAATGAACCTGTATATCTCAGTTCTTGATTAAGAGCTCCTGACATGACCACAGTTTAGCTCCATTAACAGCTAGTTTTTTCAGTCCTCACAGGGCTGCTAACACTCAACCTAAGAATCAAGAATCCAGAACACAGGCCTGATACCATCAGGGGTCTCAATTACCTTCAAAATTGCAAAACTTACCTCATGCTTTCAAATCAAACTTAGACGTATGAAGCCAACAAAGCTATTACTACCCTTTAAAATGTCACAATCCACGCCTGGGATGTTTACAGAGCATCTTCTGTGGCAGAGAATCAGAATCACTCTCCCAGATGTGTGGGACCCACATTCAATTCCTCCTCTGCCCAAGAACATTCAACCTCACCTCTCCTGGGAGGAGCTCTTCAATGACCACGCTCATCAGGGTCTGCCGTCTGTACACCACTGTTCTGACAATACAGCCTCCACTTCCTTACCATAGCTGTTCCTCTCAGAAGTTTTTCTTCAAGATAAAAGTTGATCTGTCTTGAGAAAGGTCAGGAATTTATAAACTTGGTGTTAGGTGTACCGGGACTAATTTTAGCTATTGAAAACTCATCCCTCTCTTCCTAGCTCTTCTCTGAACTTCCTGTATGTTCAGTGCAAGCAAAGGGACTTCACCAAGGGCAAATAATTCTATCTTCAGTGTTATGGACTGCACTGTGGAAACACTGCTTGCTATTCCACTGAAACAGAGAATTAGACTAGGGAGCAATACCTAGATTTTAGATGATGATTTTTAGATAAGACAAATGTTACTTCAAGCAACTAACAAACTTGTCCAGGAGTCTGGAGAAAGAAGTCTTGAATTCTCCACGTCTGCTTCTATAAACATTTCCAAATTTTAATGTAAGTAGTCATGTATTGCGTAGTGCTTGTCCACGTTGAGAGAACCAGTTACCATATTCAGGACCAGATATCTAGAGTTTAGACATGCAACAATTTACTGTATGATCCAATGTCTGGCCCTTACGGTAATAGTTGCCCACAGTAGGTTCACAAATGCCATTGTAGTGCTCTTGGGTATCATCAACATGGGCTTCTCCTTAAGGTTTCTGCCCCTCTAGAGGCTGTGGAGTGATGAGGCACAAGTAAATCTGCAGTTCAAGCTCCAGATGTGAAGCCCTCTGTTCTTCAGGTAGTTCTGCTTCTCTCATCACCGGACATACTCAGCTTCATGAGTGCTGAATGAGAACCAGGCATAGCACTCCAGCCTCATTTCGTACCCCTCCTACTCAATACTTGGCTAAGACAGTAGGCATTACTATTTTTTCCATCTCATCTGTTCCAGTAAACTCCTTCATTTTGCCTCAGGTTATCTACTGCGTTTGTTTTTTGTTGTTTGTTGTTGTTGGGGAGGGGCTGGTTGGTTATTTTGTGTTTGGAGTGTTGGGGTTTTTTTTGCTTTGATAAGTAGCTTATAAAAAAAAAAAAAAGACAACCTTAGTATAGCATCTGTTGGTTCACATGGAAAAGCTGCTGCCAGGTCTGCTAGGCTTTCTGCTACGATTATCGACTGCCATGAGTAAAGAAAACCTGATTTGTGCTACATGTCACATACCAAGTATCACCTAGTCACTTATCAGCTATGTTCCCTGTGGTTTTGAATACCTTTCATCTTGCATTATATTGCTAAAGATTCCAAGCAGATGACTTCATCAGGAGTATAATCTTTAATCACATTTAAAACTTATTTAGTCATTGTGCTTATGAAGATATAGATCTATTTCCTTATCAAGTATGTATTTTAAAACTGAGCTGCTGTTTTTACACGACTTCCCTATATTATTGCAAAGTTAATGTTTTATTTTAATAGGATTATTTTTATATCAGCAATTCCATTAAATGTGTTTCACTTTACTGGGCATCTGTCCAAGATCCCAGATAACTAATCTCTAAAAAGTGACCTACATACTTAACCATTGTGCCCGTTCACAAGGGACACTGACTGACTCATTTTCTGTTTGATCTATACACAGTTTTCATTATACTTCAGTCATTTTTTTTCTGTATATGGAGATTTTTTCCAAGAGTAATTCAGACAGATAAAACTGCCCCATATTCTAACCAAAAATTAAGTTTATAATGACACCGTTAATCATGTTTTCCTTTGTCCTAAGTAACAGTCTTTATGTTATGAAAGTTTAGAGCATGGCTTTGATAATTTTATTATGGGAGTACCCTTCTTGCTGAGAGGAAGCTTTTCCTACCTTCAAATTTGAGCATATGCCTTTATTTTACCTTTACCTTGAAAAAGTTCTTCGACATGTCTGTAGCCATTCCCTTAGTGTGAAGTGTGTATGAAAAAGCGTAACAAGTTCCATTGCGAAAGGTGGAAGCTGACAACCCTTCTAGAGAAAAGTTCAAACTTGAACATGGTTACCTAGAGGCAGCTAGGTCAAACTCTGCTACAAGAGTCATCACTCCCAGAGAAGACTTTGGAAAACAAACTAAAAGGAGTTGATAGAAAGTGATACTTTCAGAAATGAGAATAACTTGTTCAAGTTCCCTTACATCTGACTTTGGGCAAATGTGCAGTAGAGAGCAGAGATTCTGTTGTCAGATATTTATTAAGGAGATTTGGTACAACTGTGCCACTGTGAGATGGCTCTGACCCGAGGCCTGCAGATACTGCAGTGTATATTTGCAGTTGTTTCTCCTCTCCCCTCGTATGTTTTCAAGTTGGGCAGTGAGACCTCTGCCGTTAGTAAAAGAGCTCAGCTGCATTACGAGGGAAAAATCCATTTCTGATCCCCAGGGCAGTAATGGCAGATGAGGGAGACCAAGCAGAAGACTTAAGCATCTCCAGGGCTAAAATATTGGCTAAAGAAATGTATCAATTATTTCTTTCATTCTAGAAAGGGGAGGGGGAGCGCACTAGAAACAGAAGGGCTCTGTCTGTGAAACCAACTGATCTCCTCGAACAGCAAGAGTGAATGTTAAATATTTGTTTGAGCGTAACGTTTCTACCTCAGGAATGCTCCAATCTGTGGAAGAGACGCACAACCAGATCTAACATCGGCCAAACCAGCCACGCTGAAAACAGTTGGGACAGTAAATCAAATGTATAAGCTTTGCAGTCACACACTACACTAAAAGCGGATGCCAGTGCTCTTCAGACTGTCTCAGTTGCAACACAAACTTTAAGAAAAGCTTTAAACTGTGACCAAGTTAACATTACATTTACGACCGGAAATTGTGTTATATTAGCAACTGATTTAACTGTTAATTAAATTATACAAATATTTAAGTGAACCTCTTACTTAATAACTACAATTCTGAAATCATGTATCTTTTCAGTTTTCATAATACAGGCCCATTAACTTACCATATGGAAATTCATTTGTTGTTCTAGATCTTGAGATCACATCTCATGTCTTTGGCTAATTCCCTTGAATGAGGAAAAAAAAAAATTCTGTTTAGGTGCTCAGTTCAGGCTTCATAGGACCTATGGAAAAACACTACACAACACAGTCCTGTGGAACCTTTGCAGACGTGACTATGGAATGGAATACTATATATTCATGGAGGGAATGCAGAATTTATTAGAAAAGTGACACCCATCTAGCCTGAAAAATGGATTTTCTTCATCACTGCCTTTATCTTTTCCCATGTTCTGTATTCCCAGTTCCCCCCCTCCCTTCTATTTCCAAAATGATCTTTCCATATGCCTAGATTAAAATTGCATTACTTCCTTTTCCCTTCACACCATTATATTTCAAAAGATACCTAAGTTTTTTATTATATTTCATTTTTGTGACCTAGAACCGGTAACTACTGTGCTTCAACAGCAGTATTTGTAATATCATTTTCATTTTTTAAGTATTTAGATAACTTTCTATGATTATTAGAATTTATATAAATCAAAATTAAATAATTCTCATTTTGGCTTTCATTAAAGGGGACTATTGGTCAGGAAGACTCTATACATTGAAAATTCGTCAGTTTTTTTTTTTTCTGTTAGAAAGCTATCAAATTATAAATCACAGAATCATAGAATCTTCATGGTTGTAAAGGACCTTTGAGATCATCGAGTCCAACCATACACACACAAAAAACCCCTTACAATCTCTGTCACTAGAGCANGGTAGCTCTCCTTATTGCTTATTATCACTTATTACTAACTACATATTAACACAGGAACAGCAGGAAAAATTAGTTTGTGTGCTCAACAGCCACAGAACACCCCACCTCCCACCTCCCCCCCCTCAGGATACAAGAAATTCTCTACTTCTGTAATATCCTTTGGCTGCTTAATCAGTTTGGAAATAAAGTGTAGACATTTATACTCCACAAGGTGTCACTCTAAAACAGCTGGAAAAAATCATGTCTTTTTGTTTCAAACTTAACCAAAAAAGGTCAGAAATGACTAGCATTTCAACTTCAGCAGAGCTCACTACCAGACTCTCTACTCAAAGCTACTACAATGTAACAGTAAAGGCTGTGGGTATTTTTTCTTGTAAGCAGTGTATTTCAAAACCAGTCTATTTTTAACTTATTTGCCTAGCCGAGTTGTGCAAAATTGTCAGTAATTGTTTAAATCTGGGACAGCATCCAGCAAGTATTTTATCAGGGTGCATTCCCTTGCCCCTCAGTCAACTACGCAGAGAACAACTTCAGACCCAACAGCTTCGATCTGCAAGGCATACGCTTTGCCTATAAACACATGTTCCTTTTTAATAAATGTGGTGTATCCCACAGAATTATCAACATCCCCCCAAAACTCCTAATAGTTGTCAGCAGTAAAACTAATTTTCTATGTTTCGCTTGCAATCAGTGAATTATCTCTCTGGATTCTAACAGGAGAGAATTCCAAGTAAGTTTTCTTATATCTAAAAAATCTTACATTGTAGCTTCTCCTTTAGTAAGTCCATGCCTTCTTTGGTAAATAACCACTTATTTTCATGAACTTTTGAGGGATCTTTGACACATCTACCAACTTTAATTGAAACTGAACATCAGGTTCAAAACATACTAGAAGAAATCAGACACAGGCATGAGTGCCTAACTGTCATTTCACAGGAAACAAGATTAACATCTCAAGAAAATGAAGATCATTTATGAGAAAAGACACAGAACGTATGGAACAGATCTGGTAGCGTGAGGGAGATAGCTATAGGTGACAATTCACACAAGATACTACAAGAGAAACTGGAAGTAATTTTGAAATATTAAGGCTTCTCAGCCTGTGTTCAATACAGCAGAGCTCTGATCCCTGCATAGAGCAACTGGATTCTTAATATCTGCCTGCTTCTGTTACTCTGTAATACTACAGCTTTCAAACACTTTGTTCACTTGATCCTCGTTTTTTTTCCTGTTTCTCTCTGGCTATATTTCATGTTAGGCCCATTTCTAGTAGGCATGCTTCAAAAAAGCTAATTAGGTCAGGCCTCAAATGGGAGAAACAGAGACAAGTCTACTTTGAAGATCTTTACAGATTTTGGTTGCCAACTTGTGCCAAGAAGGCTGCAGTTCCATGGCCATGTCCGGATCTTTAAAGTAACTCACAACTTCACTGTTAAAGAGCCAGGTGTGTAAGGATTTAAGTATTTTCTTGTTTGTATGGCAGCTGACAATATCCTGAAAGCTTCTAGTTCATACAACCAGGATCTTGGAGAATCTAGTTTTTCAAAACTGATTTCATCAAGCAAAACACCTTAGTGTGCATTAAACTTAAAACTGTGTTTGCACTTCTTTCACTTCTGTAAGAATTAATGAAAACTAGGAACATGATAAATACTTTGCTGAAATAAATAAAAAAAAAAAACAAACCAAAAAAACCTACCCCCACTACTTGTAGAGAACTACTTTAGAAGAAGCAGACCCTACGGTCCAGACAGGTCTTGTTAAACAACTGTGCTGCAGCTGTTACCTGGTATGAGCACAACCACATTTGGGAAAAAAAAAAAATCATGAAAATGAGGCCATTAAAAGCCTCATTGAAGGCCATTTGGAAATTATATTTTTGAAACCACAAAACAAAAACAATGACTGAGCTAGGTAACAAGACTTCTGAATTGTGACATTTTTATAGTTATAATTCCATTCACAAGATGTATTAATCACACCCAATTCCACTGATATGGCTAGTAAAGGAGAGGAAAAACCTCAGCAGTTACCATAACAAAGACACTTCCTTCACTGTTTTTTCCATTCAAGTCATACATAACACAATGAAGTTATTTTTTCCCTTAGCCTACACACAGCATTCAGCTCTCACATTACCCTCTTTCTCTTTGAGTTTTTGTGCATATACACAGCTTCTGCTGCATAACTATGTCTAACAAGCAATTTGCAATAAGGGAGGTCTATCTCAGAAGTAGAAAGAAACAGAAACCTGAGAAAATGGACTAGAAAAGATTCATTAGAGACAGAAGAATAAACTGATTTTCCCTACCTGCCATTGCCAGTCTGCATGAGATACTATCAAATTGCCCTAAAAATTAACTAACTCATTTTCTTCAGTTTTTATATTAAGCAAATAGTAAAACTAACACAACTTTTGCTGGAATAATGAAATCATTGTTATCCCTCATCCAGAAGAGCCTCACAGTGCCTTAAAAAAAAAAATCCCTAGACAAATTAAACCCACTCCCTCCATACGACAATATTTTATCCACGAATGCTGACAACCAAAATGCAGCTACTTCTGTCAGCTGCTTAACAGCTCAGCATTCAATACATTCTTGTCATGTACACACCCATGCACAAAACACCAAGTGGATAAAACAGAAAACAAAAAAACTGTGGGCAAAATGAGTCAATCCAAAGCAGCAGCCGAGCAGACCCCTTTGTTTTCTTTGAAATGATTCTTCATTTAGAAAAATATCACACTGGATTTAGCTATTGCACTGATGTCTGCAGAATAACACTACAGCTCAGCAATTATGTTTGATAAGAATGGAAGGAAAACCCTGAAGAACCAAGTGGGAGACAATAGAGCTTGCATTCCTTATGACTGTATCAGTGCCTGCACAAAAATCTACAGTTATTCTTGCAAACAGAAAAATCCGTGGGAACTAACAATCAAAAAAAAAACCTAAGAAATCAAACCTGCACCTACTCACACAATATACTTATTTTAATCCCATTTTTCCCAGGTCAAAACAGTTGAGGCTGTTTTAGACAGTCAAGAGACAGCTCTGCCTGGACAGCCTAGAGATTTCTCTTTATAATGCTGCTCCCCACTCTGTTTAGATGGAGAAGAAACCAGCTATGACTCAAAGCTGTACCTTAAGACGAAGCTGACTACTACATTCCTCATCGCCCACAACTCTAGGAGGTTGAAATAATTTTTCAAGAGACCATTTCCCCTGAGCTACATGAAATTCTATTTGAAAAAATGCATCCATGCAGTCTTGTGTACACCTTCCTATAACGTAGATCCTCTAGCTATCTACCTCAAAGAAATCTGCAAACAGTTGCATGGCTTCAGCAAGGGAGAAGAGTTTTGTACCACAGGGATGCAATTTTCTTAAGAAAGAAAATCACAATTATTTCAGCCTTTTTTTCTGGTACTGAAAAAAACAAAATTCCCGTCTCTGATAAATCAAAGCTTGGGCAGTGCTCAAGTTCTCTTGTAATAAACAAACTCAGATTCATTTAATGTTTCTACACTAAGAATAATACTGTGTTCAAAAGGCCTTTCTGCTGCACCACACCAAGCACTCTGCTTCACAAATCTGAATTGCTATCAGATTCCTGTGGAAATTATACTGGTATCCAAAACTTGGTTATGTTTGTATTAGAGAAGTAGGTGCTTCCCAGCCCTGTCAAATGAGACAGCAACACAGCCATCAAGATAATTAAGACTCAACACCTCTTCAGTTGGTAGTTTCACATTCTTAGCAAACTCTCTTTCTGAGAGTAGCATTAAATTGTGGGAAAAGGCATTAAAACTAATACCACACACAAGCCACAAGACAGAAGGTGGTTTTTGATTTTGTGGTCAAGAAGTTCTTCAGGAAGAGCACTGAACCCAAAGCCTGGTTCAAATGAGAACTTCAGTAGTAAAACGGGGACAGAGGGAAGTCCCGGTACTTACATGAACCACAACAGCCACTGATACTGTGTTTCCTTAGGTACGTGATTGACAGCCACATCACAGACCTTTCACAAAAATCAACAGTTAGCTTGCATGCTTGCACTGTACAAATTTAGATTATAACACTTTTAGGAAAAGGGACAGACATTTCATTTACACAAAGAATGAGACGTGAAGAAACTCAAAGGGACAGCTTTTCCAGCCGCTGTTACTGAAGAAAACGCATGGAGCTCAGTGTCTGATCCATTTGGTAATTCTCTGCAAACAGATTGTTTGGCCTTTGGACAAACAAAAAGTAGTCACAAAGTGAAGAGACAGACAAAATGCAGAAAGTAGTTTCCTTTCTCCCATCAAAATGTATCCTCAGGAACAAGATCAGTAACTAATTTCAGTAAGAACCCTAAGATTCACCCTAAGAAGTTCAACACAATCATTATAAATCGACCTTTTCTCTGTCTGGTATCCAGAATGTGGGTGGCATTATAGAAGCATAGGCTGTTTTGCCTGGACTGTTAGGCAGCACAGCTCCTAAAATGTGTGTCACCTCCCAAGAACTTTGGCAGTTATGAATTCAGGCCCCAGACAAATTTAATTTTTCTTCTATTGAAAGTAAAAAGTAATAATGAATAGTTCCATCCATTTTCACTTTTTCTGCCCTCAGAGAGGAGCACTAGCAAGCACAGGACTTGCACAAATGCATGCTTGATGGCAAGTCAAAAGAAAAATTCTCTTCTCATTCATAGCACATGTGCATCTAGTCTGGATTCCAGCGCTGACATACATTCAGAAACATGACACTGACGTAGAATAAAATGAGTCCCACAACTGATCTAAAACCTGAGAGCGCTATGTTGACACTGTAAAGAGAAAAAAATAAAGTGAAGGAAGACTTAGTATGATTCATTTTCCTTTATAACCTAAACTAATTTGTATATCTTAGCATATATACAATCTATCACTTTAACCCTGTAATATGCCGCTTGAACAGAGACTCAGGCTCCAGCAGTCCCATCTCACGTAAGTATTTTGGTACCCATCTCATGTAAGTATTTTGGTATTATTTCTCTGATAAACCCCAGTGGTACACTGAGTTCTCCTTCAAATCTTTGTTTTATCTCAGGGAAGGGAAGACTCTCACAAAGTTTTCAATGTACACCTCTCAAAACAAAACAATAAATCCACTTCTGAGTTAAGTAGTAATTTTTGCAATAGCAATTTGACAACAGATGCTTGGCACTTGTGCAGACCTGCCTTTGCTCGTTTTCAAAAAAAATTGTTTCCTTCACAAGATGCATCTTTGTTCTAATTTATCGACCATACATCTTAAATCTTCTTATTCACCAACAAACTCACTCCTTTTAACTTTAAAATAGAGAAATGTGTGTTGCCAATTCTGTCAAAATTAATGCTATACCAAAGCGAATTCTGAGAATGAAAGAATAATACCTCATAAACTTTTATTTTTTCCTAGTCTTAGTCTAAATGAGCCAGGGTTTGCGCAGCTGACTTTTTTGAAGAAGGATACTTTTCCCTGGTGCAGATAAACAGATCACATGGAAGTTTCCATAATGACCAAACACGCCAAAAGCATTTGGATTTAGCTCCCATTATTAACAAAGCACCCCTCCACACACAAGTTACTATTAAAAAAAAAAACAAACAAACAACCAAAACATTAAACAAATGTTTAAAAAGTATTAGCAAATAAATGACTATAGACTACACAGATGTGGAACAGACAAGGATTCCTCTTATCAAATTTCTAACTACAGTTAGGACCAGATATTATTGGGAAGATAAAGATAAGAGACGTTTTTACTGGAGAGACATCCACCATGCGCCCAAGTTTCTTTCCACTTAAGTTTTCAAATCCCTTGCAAGGCAGGAGCAATGCCTACCTGTAACAGAAAACAGATTCTACTGATAGAGCCACAACAAGTAATTTGCAATCTAGACGCGCAACATGGACCTGCAGACTGTACTCACCATGTCCAACTTTCACAGAACCTTTAACTTTTGCTGACTTTAGCACTTTAAGATGTATTCTCACAGTAAAACAGACGTTTCAATGTTACTTTACTTTTCTTCAAGGCCTGAAAGCAGAGCCTGTGGGCCCAAAAAGCAGCCTGTTTCCTTTTTAAATCAACTGATGTGGCTGCGGAAAGTTAGAGATAATACCCCTTCTTACAAATTATCTCACTTAGGTGCCTAGTGAGACTTTCAAAAGATTTGAGAAAGTCATCCTGTGTATTTCAAGTAATTTGGGAAAACTAAAGAAAACCAGATTTTAAAAAAAAAAAAAAAAAAGATACACACACACCCTGCTCCAACAGTATCAGAGTGAAGATTGGGTTAAATGTGAATTCAGTTTAAATTAAGTGAAGAAGTCTCAGTAACTTTAGTAATGGTACAATTCCATCCCTCCCCCCCTCCACACACACACACACTCCCCCCAGTAAACCAATTAAGTAGAAATTAAGCCTTCCTTCCTACCACATCAGCAAGGCAATGGCGCTGCTAGTTCCTGCAAGGCTCGCGAATATTCTCTCAAAGACTCTACTGGCCAACAATTAATTAGATCATTCCTGAATTAAAGAAATATCCAGAAGCAATTTTGCATAAGCACTATTTTCTTTCAAAGCAAAATGGAAACTTAGTATGTACTACATTTAACAGAAGTGTAGTCCGGTTTAAGCATGGGTTTATTTTAAAAACATCTTCAGCTCTCACCTACAGGCTATTCCAGAACCCTGTGAATCAGGAGATAGTTGCTCTTTATTGGAAAGCTTCCCTCTTTAAGACACCGTTACTTCCTCTCAGTACTTTGCAGAAAGTGTGAAAAGAACTACACCGTCAGCCATCACTATAGGCAACTATCCAGAATCTAGAACAGGAAGTATTCAGGATGCAAAATTGATTTTTGATATATAGACCTCTAATAAACCAAACATCCTACAGAATGCAGAAAATTTAAGAAAATGGCAGCCATATACAGACAACTTCTTTCAGGTACTTACAATATACTTAGCATCATGTCACGAGTTTAGGTATGCTTTTTGCCTTTGTCCTCTTCCAGATACTCATGGGTTTTAAAGCATCTCAAATAACCAGATGTTGAAAGGAAATCAGACACTACACAGGTTAAACAACATGGTTCTATTAAAAACTATCTTTTACCATGGCACTCAGTGACAGCAATACAATCCTTTCTTCCACAAAGCAACTAATATAAAAATATGCCATAAAATCATCTGTAGACTAGTACGCTAGTACATATATGTAATCATAACATTCTTTTATAAACTCTTTCCTGAGATACCTTGGGTTGTTTGATGTTCTTGTATTACCGGATGCATTATCTTTATGATTAATCTAAAACAATTGTAAAATATTTTGTATGTGCAGGACACTCAGTAACATGTAAAAAGTAGTATGTAAATATATGGCAAAGAAACAGCTCTTAGAAATTATGCGCTTTTTTACTTTGTTACATTTTTTTTTTAACATTTGGCTCCTTGGGAGATGGAGAGAGGAGCATGAAAAACCTGAAATTAGAGCTATGAATTGATGAAAAGCAGGAAAGCATTTCAGGAATGTTAGAAGTTGGAATATAATATAAATGACACAAAGAGAAAGCCATAATTCACGTTGGCTATGTATTGCCTTATAAAGCAACTGGACATATTTTAGTCAGTTCACAGTATAATAAATATTTTTACTAATCTGTTTTGGAAGAGCAAATGTCTTTTAGGGTTTCAAGCTCCTCTATAAGTTTCTTGTTCTGAACTTCTAGCACTGCAACACGACTCTCCAGACATTTTATGTATTCTTTCTTCCGACGTCGACATTCTTTAGCAGCTTCCCTGCAAAAAGCAGAAGTAAAAAGTGCAAACAAAAAAGCCATTTGCATGCCATTAGAAAGCTCAGCACAGTATGGAGACTATGACAGAATTCCAAATTTTGGAATATCTCCAAATCAGTCTTAAAACACTAAGCAAAAGTGGGTTCCACAAGGGCCTCAAGTGTCTCTTTCTCAATTTCATATGGCAATCTGTAGAATTGCTTCCTCTCATGCCTTGATTAAAGTTCATAATAAACAAGGTCCAAATGAAAGACAGTTATTCTGCTTTATGACAATAAAGATCTTTGAGGGCCTTGAGTTCCTCAATGAGAGTCTTGTTTTGGTTTTCAAGCACAGCCACACGATTTTCAAGACATTTGACATATTCTTTCTTCTTTCTGCGACATTCTCTGGCAGCTTCCCTGGAACCAATACAAGGCAAATGACTACAAGAACAGCCACAATATGGCAAAGACTGGATAAATGAAATTACCTGCAGTCCCTGGGGTTCCACAATAACAACAACCACCACCAACTGTTGGATTGCGCAAACAGAACAGCAGATAGCAGCCATAAACAATAACACAATTGAAATACAATTCAAAACAACTAGAACTTGAAACAAATTCAGCATTGACAAATACAAAGATGGAATTAATACACAGAGGAACTGAGAAAAACAGTGAGTAAATGGTAATGTATTGACTTGAGCTGTACTAAACATTAAGACTGAAAGCAGCATTTCTTCTTCCAGTCACACTCCATTTTGTATTATCTTCAGGAGTATTATCTTCTGCAATAAAATTTTAAAACTAAACCCAAAGAATTTACTTCAAAAAAAATACAAGCATAACACTAATCTTTTCAGCTAAAAAGCTAGATGTCAAGCTTACAACTTGATGTGATTTTTTTACCTTAATGTAACAATCCACAGTAAAATTTAAGTCCAAACAAATACAATTTATTAGCATTTCAGTATTGTCCACCTGGGCACATTTCAGCCACACACATCTGTACTTTTTTTGTTGCTGGCAAATGGCAGCCTGGAGCCATTCTCATAGCTCTGCTCAGAATTCTGTGTTCTCAGAATACTGAAGCTAAACAGTTTGGGTAGTATTCTCAGAAGCATGTGACTGAACAAGCATTCAGTTTCAGGAGAAATTTTAGAAGCACTGTGAGTCCACTCCTTTAACACGACAAATTGTGAGAGTGTAACTTTCCAGCAAGTTATATGAGAGACAGCATAGTCACTAGTTTTAAAACTCAAGAGAGGAGAAACAAAAGAAGGCACAACAATGCAGCGATCGTTGTGAGTAATTTAAAATAAAGGACAGGCATGAGAGCAAAGCAATACCATGAACTCAATCATAAAGCAAGCAGCTATTCAATGTATTAGAGATCTACATAGCAGACTATTTCTTCCATTAATCTAACTGCTATTGATAGCAGTTGAAAAACACTTTTGATGCATTGAAAAAAAGGAAGAGTCCCCTATGTATAGCAAGAAGAACGCACAGAGAAAGCCAACTAATTAAAAAAATATACAGACACTTTGCACAATATGCCTCAGAAAATGACAGGGGCACTCTGCACAATAACTTATCCCAGTAGCCAAGTATTTAGGAAAGCCTGTAATTATCATTCCATCCTAGAATAAGTCCTCTTCACAGCATCATTAATGGACAGCTGCTAATGAGATCCTCAGATATTTTCCTAACCAATTGTTTGCTGGGATGTTTCAAGATGAACAAATCCATACTGGTCATTTTACTGCCAGTAGGGGGGGGAAAAAAAAAAGTAAAAAATTATTCAACAATAAGTATACCTCCAGATCATCAAAAAAATTATCAGGAAGGGACAATAGTAATACTGATTTCTGAATTACCATCGTATTTTACAACTAAAAATCCATGGTGGCAAGGTCAACTCTAACTTTCCAGAGTTGACAGCCAATACTCAATACTATGAAGATGTGGGATGACTGACAAAGAATTTCTTGCCTTCCTTTCGTCAATCACAGGCAGTGCTCATGACCTTAAGAAGAAAACTTCATTAGAATGCTTTGGGTTTTGGGGTTTTTTTGTGTTTTGTGTTCTTTTTTAAACACTATTAATTGTTATGTAGTCTTACCTATTTTTCATAAGTCTTAGCTCTCTCTTGCGTGTTGCCTCTTCTGCCAGTTGCTGAGGGCTATGCAAAGCTCCTGGTGAAGCTGCCATTACCACTCCCTGAGGTAAGGTAGTACTGGGAGTTCGAATCTGGTAAGCTGGCATGTCTCCAGTGGCAGCTGTATAAAAGAATCATATTTTAAATTTTATGGCAAAAAAAAAAAAAACTACGCAGAAGTCTCTCTGGAAATAACAGATTTCTGTTGATGAGTTATCCAGGATCCCCGCTACATAAAATATTTCACAGGCCTGCTGCAATGTCACAACTATATTTGTTATCTCACCAGCTTTTATTTCCACATTGTAAAGTTATCTAAATTGCTCTAGCCTGTGGCCCCACTAGCCAGTCAGACTGAAGCCTGTGAAAGCTTCCACATGGCTCTTTTCAGACAAAAGCTGTTTGAAAAACACAGTCACAGCATCCACACTTATTTCCTGTTTGCACCATCCCACGAAAAGATGGTTCTGCTGTTGCAGCCACTGAGAGGTTTATATGCTACCCTTGTCCTCTAACAGAGGCTTCAGGAGTCAGCTTCTTTCAGAAGTCAACTTTCTCCTCCTTCCTTGTGATAGCAACAGCACCAGCCTTACTGTCTCTCCTCCCTTTACAACAGCAGTTTGGCAACCCTCGGAAAACCAGTGGGGGCTGCTGTTGCCAAAATGAAAAGGAACAGACAAGTGCTCATGGTGAACAGGAGTATGTTCCTTGAGGAAGAGGACCACAAATAGGATGCTGCAGTATCGGCAGGCAAGAGGAGGTAGTGGTGGTTGCACAGGAAGGGGTGTAGCTACACAGTAAATCGGAGTGCAAAAGTTCAGGTTCAGATCCTGAGTCTACCAATTTTGAGCTCTCCCCAAGCTAAACACAGATCTGAAATCTGACATGTTGCCTGGAACCAATACCTTTCCGACAGTCTCGCCTCCTTTCTGTATTTCTGAGGTACTTCGCTCCTATGTGATGTACCCCAACTTTAAAACACTGTGAAAATCCTAAGTACTTGTGTCTTTTCTGACACAGGGGGAAAAAAAATCAAACAAAAAATGTATCCCTCTTCAAACTATAAGCAAGTATTTACCTATTTATTTCCATAAATATTTTAAATTATCACAGAACAAAACTTCAGTTTTTGTCATTACAGTAATTGAATATAAATGATGACATTTCAGGGGCTGTTATGTTATGTTTAAAGCAATTCAAATAATGGAAAAACTTAACTTGGAAAAACAAAATGTAGACAGAAATACTGTGGAGGCTGACAAGTAGAGCAGTAAAGAGACATCAGCCAACTACAGGGGGAATAAACCAAATCAAAACCAAAACCTAAACATAATTTAAAAAATACTATTATTTTTATTAAGTTCATGCAGGTGCTTCACTAATTAAATACAAAAAATAGGATCAAGCTGTGTTTAGAATACAATTCTACAGCCATGTCCTGAAATCCTTATCGACTTAAACACTTTGCACCTCCCCCTTCTCTGAGTCCTGCGGGTAAAAGTGTTTGTGGAATTACAAGATGAACTGGACCAGTGAACTGACCTGGGTTAGGGATAATCCCCTGGGGATCAGGGAGGGAGAGAGAAATCAGCCGAGGCCAGCCCTGTGAGCACTAACAGGCACCCACCGTGAACACAGGGTTTGGTTTTCTTTTATATCTACAACAGAATTACTTAACCTTTTAAGTTCTCCACATCTGTTAGCAGCCCCAGTTATGTCAATTGGATGATACTTCAGCTCACCATTTATAAAAATGGAATTTTAGAAACTCTTCAGGCTCACCTTTATGCTGGCCACATTACATACATTATATAGACTCTACGGTAAGAGCTACCTTTTTCTATCTCTCAACACTAGGTAAAAAAGAGATGTTGTCTTAGTTTGCATTAGCTACAGTGAATTAGAAATCCAAGTGAATCATTTTGTAGATCAAGTCATGTGGAAAGACCTATAACCAAGGTCACCTCAGCCTGAAAAGACCAACTATTTTGTTGTCTTTGTTTGATTTACACTCAGATGTTAGTTAACAGGAGTTACTGCTGCTGCTAAGAGGACTCAGTGTGATAATGTACCTGCAACATGGCTTAACAAAAGTGAGTCCCTATCTCAGCTGGGATCAGCAAACACCACTGTAAGTAACAACATGTTGCGTGAATGGCTTGACCAGGTTCCAGTAGTGTCTGTCCCTGCCAAACAGTTGGCTCGCTTATAAACCTACTGGCCTGGTAACAGAGATAAATAACGATTTTGGTTGTATAGACCTTGTAAACCCAGACACCACAGTTTAAAAAAAAAAAAAAAAAAAAGAAAATAGCCTAGCACTGACAAAGTATCTTTTAGCTGTGCAGTAATACGTGCTTTATTGCATTATTCCAAATAAATTGTTTCAAAGTTTGCAAAATTTTTGTATAGTATCCAAAAAAAACATTGGGAAAGATGAAACAGGCTTTAAGCAGGGAGGATTAAATACCCTTGAAAAAAATCATAGTGTAAGTCTAATAATGTATCTACATATTACAGAGAAGTGTTCCTTCCATTTCAGCATCTAAGACAAAAATCCCACACATCTTGATCCAGCCTGACAAACTTCTGTGGCGGTTTCTAATGAAACCCCATGGAGGTTTAATGTCATTCCTGAGATATCAGAAGTAGGACTGAGACTGTTAACAAAGCAACAAACCTGGAGATAGTGTATTTCCCTAATACATTGCCTCAGGTCATTTTTTTTTTCTCCTTAAAATTGCAAGGGACTAAAAAGTCACTGAAAATCTAAAGCTCTGAGTTGAGACCTACAAAAAGGAAATTATTAGCAGGAAGACAAACAAACGAAAAACCAACCTAAAAACCAAACCACATTCAGAAGAGTACAACTAATCTTGTAAATTAAACTCTGAGAAATGAAAAAAAAAAAAACAAAACAAAACCCAAAAACCAAACCAAACCAAACCTTGTATCTGTAGGTTCTTGGAAAAAGTAACTTGCTGAACACTAGAGAGCATCCCTGCACTTGAGTTCTTTCAGTGACTATCCAGGAGAAAAAAAGCCTGATGTATTATGTATGATGAAAAAATTACTATGGCTATTCTCCCCTTCTGTGAGTCATAATGATGGGACTAGATTATCAAAGGGTTTTTAACTTCACCACTAAACTGGCTAAACAAGGCATGAATCATTATTCCTTTGAGCACAAAAGAAAAAAAAAGGAAACCATGGACTTCTAGAAGATACTTATCTTTGGATTAATGAAACAATATGTACCAGCAATGAGCAGCAGCACGTAGGTACCGGCTGCGAACTGGTTAACATTACAGATCTGCCGGAGGCAACTGACGAAGCAGAAAGGAACTGACTAAATCGCAGCATGACTTGGAGCTGACGTCAATGTGTATCTTGTTTGGAGTTTAACTTTTCCAGTTCCCTACTGCAACACGATTCCAGGAAATCTAATGACGTCAGCCTTTTGAACTCAATTAGCTGAGGAACAGACCATTTTAACAGCGGAGGAGAAAACAAGCAGGCATTACAATACTTAAAATTATTGGTCTCAAATTTGTTTGCGTTCAGTGTTTTCTTTAATAATAAAAGCATAAGGTTTATTTACACTACTGAAACAATGCACACCTTTCTTTTACAGCTATGCTTAAGCCTATTTTAGCTACCAAATCTGATCGCTAAACAAAAAAGCAGTGTCATTTTTACAAAATAGAACAACAATTATAAACATAGTAACATATATGACTATGTCCACAATAAAGAAGGATTTAAGAGTGGTAGATTTTTTAGCAAAATCCTGCATCAAAAAGTAAAGATTAGTTATCTGAATCAATCTGTGCAAGAATTCATGCACTAACGGTGATTTCCCCCCTCTCAAAATGAAACTGTTAAAATTGCTCTGAAATCCTACACTGACTAGATATAACCAGAAGCTATTTGTACCAGTTTTGAAAGACAAAAAAGTTACCGCAACAGGTTCAAAAGAAAATGCCACAAATACCAAGTAAGCACTGCTAAATACCCCAAAATGTCATGTAAAATACTAAGAAAATTTTTACCTGTTTCATCTCCTGTTACAGCCATGATCAGCTTCTGCACACACGATTCTCCTGTTCCTCTACCAGAGCTCAGCATGAACTGTTCCAAACTAGCAAGCATGTGCAGGATTACAAGCAAGAGCACTGACATCACAATGACCTCACTTGCCTACCACTGTCATTAATATGCTCTGTCACTGGAACAGCTCACTGAAACTGGAGCCTGAAGAACTCCTTTTCCAGTAACCCCTTTTTTTCCTTCCTCTTCCATATTTCTATAAGCCTAGCTTTGTTCTTTTTCCCTGAATTATTCATAAAGCTACAGAAAGCACGCACCACTAAGCTGGCTGCAAAGCAAGACCTGAAAATTCACAGCAGCACTGACTGACAGAAATTAAAACACGTCTCTAGAATTCATGAATGAATCAGAATGATAAAGTCATGACTGGATAGAAAATAGTGTAATTTTAAAAAGACATGCAATTGTTTTGATTGGAGCAGTTCCACTAAAAGGCAAAGAACTGTCGGCCACATGTGCGAGACAGGAAAGCTTAATAAGCTGTAACAAATAGGTAAACAAAAGGCTAAAGCTCCTTGCAGAGCAGGGGAACCCACGACTCATTTCATTTCCATTTAAAGCTTCGGAAAAGATTGAAGAAAGCTCCAAACTAAGTCAACCTAAAGCTAGTGATTTCAGATGCTGTAACAGGCAGAACAGTAACTTTGGATAGGGGCTACCTCTCCTCAGTTCCCTCCTTTTTCAAAATAAATCCAACAGATCTGGTTGACTTAGTTTTAAAAAATAAAAATAAAAAATAATCTCAGCTCTAACAGAGTTAGTCCTTATTTTCATCCATTTAAATGAAATTAGTTTCAGACCAGTCCAGGCATTGGTCCGTATATAGGGCATACCAAGCTTCTAAGGCTTTTGTCTGTAATAAACAAATTCAGACTAGTAATTCATCAACTGTGAAACTACACCAAGGACGGCAATAATGGTAGCATCAATGCAAAAAAGGAAAGCCCTGTGATTACAGAACCACTTCAGAACCATATGAACAGAAGATCAGAACTGAAGCATGCAAGAAATTCAAGCCACAGATCTCAAACATCACTGTTCATATCACTGATCATACTATGAAAACACACATAGATCCCAACAGAATGATTTTTGATACAAGTTTTCTACACTCACTTTCACTAATATTTAAACACTTCCTAGCCAGCAAAAAAACCCTTAGCCTGTATTAGGAAAATGTCAGGACATCACAACCGCCTATTATTTTGCCTATGAATGTAAACTTGTAGCAAATGAAGTATCACCCAGCTGGATCAACACCTTTGGTGTTTTTATACTATAAACCTTTTTCCCCATTCACAGGTTATCAGAAAATATCAACCACAGGGTTTCTGTGATGCCATCCATTATTACATGACATCTAGAAAAAATATAAATATCTACGCTATCTGAAAGACTCTGAAACAGTTCTATCTGCCCTTGGACCAATATTTGGTGTTGTGTTGTGTTCGGTTTTGTTTTCTTTCTTTTACTTCTGTTGTTATTACAAATACAGTTTATATGCTGTCTGTCTACCCTAAATCATTATAAAAATATACGTAAGCGGAAAGATTACCAAGCAGAATGTTGCTTTTCTCTCATAATCTGTGCTATCACTATATTAGGTGAACAGTCAACTACAAAGTTGTCATTAAATGACAAATGTTCATAAACTATATTCCTACAGACTATCTAGCATAGGCAAGATGACCTGTAGTAAGGACATATTAGAGACTTGTATATCCATCTAACTCCATTGTCTCACTCCATCCCAAATAACTCAGGTTTGTTGATGATATGCTATTATTACCATAGAGATCTGTATTACCGTAAACATCCTCAGGTGCTTTCATACTCTTCTTATATACTCTTTTTTTAATTAAGGTTTGTTGTTCGGGGTTTTTAACATTTTCCAGTATCAATAGCATGTATAATAAGTTGAAACCTTTTCTCTTCTCATCATCTCTGAGTTCATGCTCACTTACTACTGCCTTTATATTTTTCCCTGTATATGTTATGTAGCATTTTTCTTCTGTGTCAACAGCTATGAGCATCACTAAAGCACTGGACTTTGTTTGGGCCAAAAGAACAGAGAATTCCAGGAAGTCAACTTCTCTGTGCATGGACAGAGAATGAATCAATTTAGTTAAAAGCATCTAGAAGCTTCCAGAAACAGCATATAGGAGGTATTCGGTAACTGTCGCTAAATCAGTTTTGAATGTTTTCATCACAGGCAAGACACTTAATGGGCTATACCATCAAGTAGTCGTGCCCAGCACTGAGACTGAACAGGGAGGTTAGAGGACAGCCCTGCCAGAGGACAATCCTGCAAACGGAGAGTCTGTAAAAGAAGGACGGACAAATAAAGTTCCCGAGGATTGAAATGCTGCCATATACGATCCCAAAGTTCTGTGCTTCTTCACAGACTTGGGAAGGTTTTAGGAAACAACTGAGGAGCAACTCTCTCTGCCCTCCCACCTGCTGAAGCACTGAAGAATCAAAGCAATACATACAAAATACTACAGTCAACCTGGAGAGACAGAGAAGTCCTCTAATTTAAGGGATGTGTACACACGTGTATAGAAAACATATTAGACTCGTACTCAGAAAACATGCACTACCAGAGTGGGAAATCTGTCTGGGGGACAGCCAAAATTGGTTCTTAAGGCTTTGCTAAAAATGTATTCATAATAATATTTAGGGAAGTTACAACAATATTCTCTGCATGACAAAACCTAATATTTTGGTTTAGGCTTTTTCATATTATAGTCTTAGAACTTCCTTGAAATACTTCTGAAGAGTCTTGGAAAGACAATGTATTTCAGCAAACAATTAACCAGAGGCAATGGAAAAATTCAAATTAGGTATCATTATTCAGCATTGTCTCAACAAGTTCAGATATCTACAAGCTATTAGCCTTATTTACATCCTGGGCTTCCTTTATAGCAAAGGGAGAAAAACAGCCACTTAAAGACAGAATGTATTTCAAACGCCCATATTAGGGCAAAAAAAGCACCTCAATCTGGACTTCACCAGCTATCTCAGATCTGTATCTATCTGTGTCTACATTTAATCAATGACTCTCATCTACTCCATGAATACATATTTAAAGTCTTCCTAGCTCTTCTGATGGTTTATTTCAGATAGCTGTTTCAGCTTAAGAAAGCATTCATACAGACCTCCCTCCCTACTTGTCTGTAACAACTGAGAAAAAAAATAGGAAAAAAGGAAAATAAATTTCCTATATCCTTCATGGCAGCCATTAATTAAGTGTCTCCATACAGAAATCTCTTCCCCATTTTCAAGGGTTTTCCTTGGCATAACCCAAATCCCAACGCTACTTTCCCTGGTATCAATAAGAATCCAAGTTACCTTTGGTTCTCAATCAGCCTCAGCATTTCCAAAATGCTAGGAACAGTAGAAGGAAACAATCCTACATAAACTATAGCAAGGTTCAAGAATTCACTATTTACAGTTCAATTGACATCTGCGCATTTTACAGGACCTACAAAATGTTCTTCTGTGAGAAAACCAGCTGCAATAAAGGATCTCCTTTCTAATAACTCCAAGAGTCATAAGTTGCAAGATAATTCTGCCCTAAACATATCCAAAGAACTTCAGAACTTGTGTTTTATTAAGATAGATTGACTGCTGAAAGAAACAAACTGGTTTCATATATTAAATGAGATGTAGTCTCACCTCATCTCATTTAACAGCACCTTTACTGCAGTGAAACATATCTCTCAAAGTCTAGACAAGAGAATTCAAAGCAGAAAGTGGTTTTGTACCATTATTTCCTCCTTGTAACTTTTTTAATGAAAAGTAGCAGCTGCTTTACTGAGCAGAGAAACTGGGTCTCCTTCTAAGACTGTCTTTCATCTTGTTAGCCATAAATATTTTATTTAATAGTGCAATAATGTCAACACAATATAAAAAGCCTTTTAAGAAAAATTGTTTTATACAAAAAAACTGAAACGCAGTGGACTAATAAAATATACCTTGAACAACAACTTGGCTTCCAGGAACAAAAAACTGTTGTGTGCCATCAGGTGACTGTCCCGCATATTGCACAATGGTAGCACCTGGCTGAGGAGCTCCTGAATTTGTCATTGTTAATGTCTGTAGTCCGTGGACACCATCAGAGGATGGATTAGAAATCTGGATTGTACCACCTTGAGTTATAGTAACTAAACATAAAAAGAAAAAGAAAAGTTAGGCAATAGAAAGAGATATCACACATATTAAAAACCACATCTCCCTTTTTAAAATAACCCGCAGGCTCCATAAGGTATTAAGGGAGGAAAAAAAAAGAAATAAAAAATGAGCAAGTTGTTGTTTCAGTCTGGCCTCTAAAGCAGAAAGTGCCCCATTTTGGGGCAGGGTGGAAGAGAGAGAAGCAAGAAGAATAAATCATTGTCTCTATTCTTCACAAGACCCAGGACAAGAGCAGGTTACCAGCAGCACACAAGCTTCCCAGACAGATTTGTCACCTCTACCTCCCAGAGAAGTTATACACAGCCAAATTCTGCCTCTCACAGTTAGCACCAAAAATGGTAAGTCTATGTGGTGTGGTGCTGTGATGGTGTAAAAACAGTCAGTTTGGGTTCCTGAGCAGTAAAACATCAGCACAGAATCATACAAACTTCTTGGCTCCACAGTGAGCCTGGGTAAACAATTATGTCACAGATGTCCTGCAATTATTCATTCAGATCACAACCCAGTACTTTCTAAAGAAGAGTGAATTAACTCCAGTAACTCTCTCCCTTACAGGACTGATTCCTGCCACATTCCCAGAACAACGCACTGTCCCCCCACTCCATTCACTGTCCTGATCTCAAGCACTGCACACACTTTTGTTACGCTGGAGGTCTACTAGAAATTAGGCCTTCAATGAAGAGTGAAGGACTTTCCTGGACAGTCCCTGGAGTTGCACATCATGCAGATGGATGGATGTAAGTGGCATCTTCTCTTCTAGCTAGGACTGAACATGGTGCTAATACCATTCTCTGAGTATAATCAACAGCTCTAATGCAGAAAAATCAGATCTTTCCCTCCCTTCCAAAACTGGAAAAAGCAAATAAAGTTGGTCTTTCCAAAAAGATTTCTTAATTCACCAATTATTAAAAACCTGTCCTAAGACAGCAAGCAACCCAAACAGATGGCAAAAGAACAAGTAATTTTCATTCCCCCTGCATCGCTTCAGACAGAACATCATGATATGTACAAGTAGGCAAAGCTGGGGGAGGTTGATTCACGAACTCCAACTGAACAAACAGCTCTTGCACGGTTAGACCACCACCACAGGTGAGGCAAACCAACTTTTTTTCAGTATTCAATAACCAACATAACAGAACTACAGCCAACAGAGTAGGTTTGTAGTCAGATCAGGCTACAAGGCTCACACACAAGACACGGCCTTATGCAAAACTATCCATTCCCCTTACAGAAAGATAACACATACGTTGATGCAGGTAACTGGGAAAGACATTTTATCTAGCTGGTCATGCCTGTCAGCCTGTCTGCTTCCATAAGCCAAAGCCAATAAGCTCTGAGAAAAAACATACTTGGGAACCATGGCAACATACCATTTTGGCTGGTAAAAAGTGAGCAGAGAACAGCCATCGCTGCTGCTAATAGAAAAAAAAATTTTTTTTTTTTTAATTCAAGTTCTTCCAAAAATAGTCATCCCAGACATCCGTAGAGTCAAAATTATCTTTTCAACTAAACTGCCTTTTCTATGCAGGAATAGAGAGAACAGTAGAGAAAATAGGGAAATCGGCAAATGTAGTAAAATATCTGTTTTAAACCAGGGCACAGTACAGATGGCTGAAGTGACACTGCCAAGACCAGTTCTTCATTGCCATGGACACTGTACAAGCTTAATTCATGAACTGCTGGATGCCTGCACAAGAGAACCCACACAAACAATGCTGGCCAAGAAGAGAAGACTACTCAGATATAATAACGATAAGCAGAAGTAAAGACCTATTGGCAGGAGATGTAAAGATAAAACAGATACATGTAGTGACCTTCTGCATCATATACAGACTGAAATCAACACAGGAGATGCTCCATTCCCACACAGTGTTCCTGGTTTTAGCTGACAGCAGTTCCTGAGGATCACAAGCAGCCAACAGGATGGTTGCTCAGAAATGCTGCACATCTGTGTCTTACATATGTAAGGACTAGAAGTAAACAGTCAAGCTCTCTTCAGTAAATTACAAATTAAGACCGGCTCTACTACCTTGCTAACACTTGGATTCAACTTAAAATCTAACTTTTCTGGCAAACAACAACTTTAAGGATAATGACCAGCACCCTAAGAAAGATTTTGATTAATTTTTCCTAACCAGAATTAGAGAGAACACACAGACTTCACTCCAGAAAAAGATGTGTGATATTTTAACTTACAAAGTTTAACTTAAAAAAAATAATGAAATTAATGAACTAATAAATTGTGTAAGAAAAAACATTTCCAAGAAGACAAAGCTCTCAAACCAGAGTTTTGAGGCATTTGAGCCAGAATCAGGAGAGTCTATGAAGGCTGACATTGCATCCTGAAGCAATGCCTCATTACGGCTGAAACTTATTTAACAAGTTAAATTATCTTAAATATACAGCACATGCTTTAGGCTACAAATATAACTAATTCAAAGAAAAAGCAGCATAAACCAGAATTCTTCTATACCTTATGCCTGGCTCATGTGAAAGCCAAGTTTAAATTATGATAAATGAGTTTAAATAAAGTTTTGTGGACTCTGTTAATTTAAGCACATTGTTGGTGATGCTCTCTGTTGGATTTTTCAGAAGTAAATATCTGATTGAACAAGAAAGCAAAACCTGTGAATTTAATTATTCTTTTAAATGCTTCCCTTCAAATGAAAACATCCTCAATTAAGAGGTAAGAACCACCTCCTGCAAGACATTGCTAGTAAAAGTACAACTCTGGTGTCCTAGAGGAATCTACGATTAAGAAACCTAAACTCCTAATCTCTTAGAAATCCAAAAGGTTTGAAGGCTTACTAGAACACGATACAGACACTGCAGCACTTCTTGTTATGCCTTGAAACTGCAAATATACATAGATACATATATGTATATTAAAAAAAACCCTAAACCTAAGCCAAACCAAAAATATAATTCAAAAATTGATGCAAATAAATTATTTTGGTCAAGGATACCTGACAGATTTTGTACTGAATAAATGTCATTTAGCATGACCACAAGTCCACAGAAAAGAGCACTTCAGGTGCTGGACATCATGAAGCAGACAATTATGTCTATACCTTACAGAAAGGGTAAGAAAAGCAGCTTAGGAGCCCAAGCAAAATTTCTTTCTATGCTGAAGGGGTAGATAATGTTATAGGCAAATTCTGTTTTCTCAGAGTTCATTAACTAAACTGCAGTTGCATAAATTCAAAATAACTGAAGAATTCTAAGGGTGACTAGAATACAACTAGTACTCTATCCTCTTTTATATGCTATCACAATGTTTTAATAGACTTCCTCTGTTCTCTTGCTTCAGGAAAAAAACACACAACATCTCTTTTGCAATTTTCCTGTCATTATGTCAAAGGAAAAATACCTGCATTTCACATGAAAAGACATGAAAAAAATAACTGTAGGAGTGAAGCTTTATCCAATACATAATTGAAAAAAGAGTTGTTAGAAAGTTATCCCTTAGATGATATATGATTAAGTCCGAAGAAATTACAGGGAGTTACGCGACATTTTAAATATAAATGCAGGAATTAAAAAAAATAATAATAAAAAAATCTATAGAACAGAACTGTGAATCTAACTTTTAACTTGCATTTCGCTGAAGTGTCAAATGTTGGAGACCACGATTTAGGCTAATTCTGCAGTTAAAGTGTTCATACTTGGCAATTGGAGAGGAAGAGACATAGTTCTTTTAAGAAAGAAAATTCAAAGTTAAGAAATAGTTTTGTACTCCAACGTTACACTTTAAAAAAGTCAAACTCACTAATTGTCATTTCACGTAATGAATAGCACTAATACATAGCAAATCACAGTAATTTGAAACTGCAATGATTTACAACACTGAACATTCACGTAAAAGTGTCAACATTTTTCATTTCACCTGAGCCTCACCTCCACATTTTTAATGAATAGGAGCTCTAAGGAGGACTAAATCTAGAACCAACAAACATTACAAGAAACAGACTAAAAGTCTATAACACCCATGTTAGGAAAAATTAAATATAAAAATTGTAATTATTTAGAAATACAGAAGCTCTCATTCTTCTTCACCAAAATCCAATATCTCTACTTCATTATGGAACTCTTAGAAACAAAGTTGTTCCTAGAAATGTTCTGCAATATCACATAGTATCTCTGCAAACATACTGTATTGCCCTGTGTTAGTATGATACAGGCTGGTTGGCATGGCCATCGCAGAAATTCCAGAAGGCGCTCCTTCATCATCTGACTTTTCTTCTTCTTCAATCTTTGGTACTGCAGGAGCATCTGATGAGAGTTCGTTCAAAATTTTTCTAAAAGAGAATGTAAATAATTTTATATATGTGAAAATCCATGTCCATGAGAAAACTAATCACTGGCTTTTATCAGACAGTTTTGCTGTAATACATAAGCTGCCTTTAAAAACCAGCAAAACCAAACTAAAAAGTCCTTACCGGTATGAAGGCCTTCTTGAAAGTATTTCCCTACGCTTTTGAGAATCAGTTATCCCTTCTGATTCTGCAGATTCATCTGCAATCGATGCTACCTGTAATAGCAAAAGTTTCTGAAATTCATAACTTCATAAAAAAATGAAGACGGCAACAGAGTAAAAGATTATTTTTAAAAGTTCCTTCCATGTTTGCATACAGGAAGTTTGTGCATTTATTTATCACTAATGATGTGATTTTGGACTTTCCAAAGCAAATCACAAATTATGAGGTTAGCAACACAAAGCCACTTAGAGGACATCTTCCATTTGAAAAAGAAAAAATCAAAATAATCCAGGTTATTTTTTTTGTGAATGACACCAAGAAAAAGTACTGAAGACAGAAGATTAAGCATTTAAAATACAGAATACTGCACTAATGCATCTTATATAACAGTACAAAAGCCTCTTCAGAAACACACCAAAGCTATTTAGAAAATAAGTTTATTTAAATATACACATTCATTACACTTACCAACACATGTTCATAAATACAAATACATTGCTTAGCAATACTGTGCAAGTTTTAGAAACTCTTGACAATGTCTCATTTTCTCAGACCTTTATTAGTAGTCTTTTCACAGGCTCTCTCTTAAAATTACCAAAGATGACATTAAGGCCTGGAACTGAATGACACTCTTTACCAGCAACTATCCTGTTACACAGAACTGAAAGTGATTATTGAACAAGGAACATACACTATTTCTTCATTCATTTAACTACTCAGAACTGTTGGTGTGTAAGTTTTCCAAACTGAAACACTGCAGTAAAGTTAGTGTGGAAAACAACCTTTTCATTTGAAGACAGACCAGACTGGAGCTTCAGACTAAGCGCTGTGTTAAGCTAACACTGTTAAGTAACTAGATGGCTCAAATGTTCAACCTGCGTGCAGTGGAGGCCTACCTGCAGCTCAGGGAAGACAAGGAAGACCTCTACAACTAATGTGGCTGCCAGGCCTGAGTGCTCAGTACTAGAAACAAAACCTGCATGACCCAAACAAACTGTCTGGAACGTTCTGGAAATTTATGGGACTGGGTTACCCCAACTCAAACTTATAAAACTACACCTTGAAAGAACTACAGGTTACTGCAGAATGAAATTGTCTCTTCACTTGTTAATTTTATTAAATTCCAGTTCTGTTTAAAGATATTTAATGTAGCCTCATTTTGCAGAGTAATATGTAGGAAATGTCATTAAAACTCTACGCCAGCCTAACCAAAAAAAAAGACCACCTAGAAATAATGAGATGTATGTCTACAAATACATAGCTCCAAATCAGACTTCAGAGCTGACTGGCAGAGATACAAGAGCTTCAAGAAGTTTGTATTCATCCTTTCGCAGGATGAACTAAATGCTGACCAGCAGAGATCTTCTAAAATGCATTTCTGTCCGGTACCCTACACGATCTGCTCGTGGATCGATCTTCAAGCCTCTGGCATAAACCTTCAAAACAAAGGCAACATTACACAGCCAAGAGTCTGGGCATCGTGTCTCAAAATAGAACTCTTATTCTGCGAGGGTAGGGTTGGGGGGGGTGGGGGAATAAAAATCTATTTGGTTCAGGCCAAACAGGAGGAAAACAAGACCTTAGTGCCTTTAAACCTTCCCATTACACTAAGGGTTACCAATAGCCACCCCTAGTTTGTGAAGAGGGACGAAGAAGTCAGGAACATTCATACTTTGGGAAGAAGGTAAGGAAATCAAATGACGATTTCAGTATTTTAATGTGAAGAGGACACTTTCTGCAAGATACCTCAAAAGTTCTAATTTTCATCAAGACAGAGATAAATTTAATGTTTCAACTTGTTCTAATAGCAAGCAACCACATTCACAATGCTAACCAATGGAAACCACTGTCATTTTTTGCCGGGCATCATTCAGATTTCAACTTTACCACACCACTCTGCATTTGAACAAATTTAACTTCACGCTCATGTTAGTCTGCCAATACCTGAAACATTACAGGGAGCAAGTAGAAAAGTCAAATAACAATCTGAACTTCAAACCTTCCTACAAGTAAAATAACATTAACAAAACAGTAAGGCACGTGATATAGCTAAGCATTTCTTTCATCCCAAAAGCAACAGCATTACAAGAAAAAATTTTGAACACCTTCCAGTTTAAAGCTGCAGGTGTTTCAGGGAGAGGTCATGCAAGTTTTAACATCAACCTTCAGCACACTTTTTTTTTTTTTTTTTTAAATCAGAGTAAACTGATATCATTTCCCATGTTCCCTACTGTCTGGCAGAGATAGGATATCAAGTTAAAGCCAAATGATCTGCAGGAAATGCCAGGTGGCAGGATAAAGTACTTAAGAGGATCACAGAAGGGCTGAACAATCTCTGTAATGGAGTCTTTTACAGGACCTTCAAGCCCTTCTTGTAGAGTCACCTTATTTGCCATTAGCATGCTCAAACAAAACCAAAGCAAAACCCTGGAACTAAGTAAGTATTGATCAGGGACAACCTTCCTATCTCTACTCCTTTGGGAAAGGGAAGACAGCCAGAGTTCATTCAATACAACAAATAGTCAACTTCACTCCCCTAAGAAGACACAGCAGCAGCTGGCAAGAGATTCCACACAAATTCTTCCTTCTGAGCCTTGCAGTAAGTTCTCTGTTTTTGCATGTATGTCCTGACTACTGCTTGAAGAAAAGCAGTGACAGAAACTGTGAATGACTGTAATATGCTTATCTGATAAAGTTCACTCTGGCAAATTACAGTTAGAAAGAATACCATTTTAAAAAGTATTTATTTTGAATTGACTTCAAGTTTGACTAAACCTAGGTGTCTTGCCATCTTCTAGGCCTGTTTCAACAGTGATCTAGAACTTCAAAACCTCACCAGGTCTGCTACCGTTACTGCTTACAAACGAATATTCAGTATCTGGCCACAGTTCTATTCTTTTCCTCTAATCTCTAAGATAAATCATACTAATATATACCTTTTTATTTATTATACTTGAAAGGTACTAAGAAGTCTCAAACATTAAAGGTGGCTTCTCAAGAAGACTGACAATGCGTGTCTT
This sequence comes from Stercorarius parasiticus, assembly GCA_013396915.1. NCBI lineage: Eukaryota > Metazoa > Chordata > Aves > Charadriiformes > Stercorariidae > Stercorarius > Stercorarius parasiticus. The sequence continues at coordinate 35,797 of VWZL01000395.1, forward strand.
TTCCTTAACATGTTGCAATGACTGCAGGTAAAACAGTTCATACATAACGGGTATATAGCCTCCCACCAGAGATACAAATTCTATTTGAAAAAAGCAATTCACTTGACATTTTACAATCAGATTTTAAGAAAACTAGAGCAAAGGCATTCCTAGCTACAAGAAAAACACCAATGGGACGCCAAGTCATTTTCAAAGCACTGCAAGTTCATTGTCTCTAGTCTTTTTCACTATTTAAAAGCTCTAAAAACTCTTAAGCATTTTGCACCAGTCCCTGTTTTCTAACATCAGCAATTTTAAACATGTGAAGATTTGCCAAATAAATGTTTATTTTGAGGCTGCCCTTATTTTTGATCTTTATATATCCACATCCACAAAAAGCAATACCAGATGCTCTAACAGGGCCTGCTAAAAACAAGGGCGCATTTGACTACAATATGTTTACTTCCATTACATCCAGATGCTTTCCAAAAATACAGTACAAGATACTTGCAAATTTATGAGTTCACAGTCTCATTAGAAACCTGTTCATAGAATTTAACAAAACAGAAAAAACTGCAAGATACACTAAAGTAAGGCCACATTATTACAAAAATTTGCTGTTGCGTAAGGTCCAGGGTTCCAAGACACAATTACTGAAAAGATAAACAGGAAGCATTAAGGAATCACTACACAATGCTAGTAGAGCTGCTACTGGTTGGCAGTTTGCCACCTTCCCCCCTGCTGTTTCTCACACCATATAAGTACATCTTGCAGCGCTGGTAAGAATGAAGAGAAACTGAAGATGGGGTTGGGGGGGAAGAGTTATGAGGCACCAAATATTCATGAAAATGTAACAATAAAAGAGCTAACCTGAATAGCTTGCATGTGTGGTGACTGAATGACTGAGGGCTGTGTGGCTTGAATGACACCCTGGACATGAACAGTTTGACCAGAAGGCAACTGCACTAGAGTTACAGCTGGAGATCCTCTTCCAGCACTTGATGCAGCTACAGAAACCTGCAAAAATTACAATCATCGTGTTTAAGTAACATGCCTTAAAACTTCAGCAAATGCTTTTAGAAGGGATACAAACTGGTTTTGATGCCATATGTAAAATAGCTTCTATATATCTAATTATCAAATGCAAAAATTAATGAGTTTACTAGTAGAAGGTTGGTGCGTCTCTTTCCAATGGTATGGAAAGTTTAAAACTGTCCCCTAAAAAACTGCAAATCTTTTTTTTTTTTTTTACAATTTTCTTACCATAGACTTCATGTTTTCTTTTCAATTAAAAACAACTCTAAGCTATCACACGCTACATCTGCTGTTGCTAGCATGAAGGTTAGGAAAAACCTCAAGATATATAACAAAAAATATCAATAGTAACTGAAGTGGTATGTTGCTGCAACAACATACAGGGCAGAATGTTCTTAGTCAGGAAAAACAATAATAATCCAGAAATGCTTTGGGTTTGCTTTGTTTGTTAGGCAAGAAGTTAGTTTGAATTTACGCTTTTCAGATACATGTCTCAAGAGACATGAAAACATCTCAGATAGTAAAAAAAATTGTTAAATAACATGATACATGGATTTGTATGTTGTTTTAGTTTTAAAAAATCCTCTTTTTAGATATATATGTGTATATATATCTCACTCAAGAAAAACAGTTGGAGTGTATCAGTGCTCCAATATAAAA
>VWZL01000395.1:37682-50430 GCA_013396915.1 Stercorarius parasiticus
TTTTTTTTTTTTTTACAATTTTCTTACCATAGACTTCATGTTTTCTTTTCAATTAAAAACAACTCTAAGCTATCACACGCTACATCTGCTGTTGCTAGCATGAAGGTTAGGAAAAACCTCAAGATNACAGCTGAAGAAGGTGTTTTGTTTAGGGATAATCTGGTCCCTTTTTCTGATGACATTTTAGAGCATACACAGCTTTCCCCAGCCCTCAGCTCTCAATCATTGATACTGAGGATGAATGGGTTAAGAAACAGTTTAACACCTACAGGCTAAGAAATAGTTCAATATTTATCCTATTACTGTTAAGTCTATTAACAGAAACAAATACTGAAGCAAAGGGAAAACAGTGTGATTGATCTCACGTTCTATGTGATAAAACACCTCTAAACTCAGAAAATGAAGAGAATGAGAAAAATAAAAACCACATGATAAAAAGAGATACTGTGTTTTTCAAAGTAAACTGCATTGAAAAGCCCTACGTATATATTCTGCATGTACAAGAATAAACCCAGGATCGTTATCTAAAGTTTTGGTATTATTACCTTCCTAACCTAGTTCTCAGCCCCAAAAAGTGTCTGGTATGACCAGTAAAGGTAAAAAGAGATGACAGGGAGGAGAAAAGCATGATGAATGCTGAATATAAAAAGTTAAAGAAAGTTTCATATTCTTCTGTATTCACACTTCTGGTTTTTTTTGAATTCCAAATATTAAAGAAGCTGTCATTCCTGATCCATGAGACATTGCTTGTCTGGGAAACATTCATTGCTTGAGGCAGGAGAAAAATTTTGGCTACTAGTAAGATGCAGTACTATCAAAAAGACCAGATGTTGTCTCAAATTATCTTGAAGAAAAAATGTTTCTAGGAAACAGAGACAGGATCTTGTCAACATTCACTATGTAATTGTTCAATTGTTATAGGAAACTGAACCACTTTACAGGAAATAGAACAATTGAGGACATTTCTAACCCTGAAATGGAAACTATCATTCCTCAAATGGCATTAAATAGCAATATATAGACAGGACATAAAAACCTTCTTCCCAATCTACAAAACAAATACTAATATTATTATCAGAAATTTATCAGAAATAGATATTTGAGATGGAGATCTAGAAAGTCTCAAAGATTTGAAGAGTATGATCTACTTTGTGTCAAAGCTGACATCAACCTAAACCCAAGCTTCAAGGAAAGAGCATGAAGCAGTCTAAATGTTTACAAAGCATGCTAATTTTTCAAAAAATTACAAAGGCAATTTCACCAAACCTTTCGATTCACTGCTATCTTTGTGAGAGCTGCAATCTGACATAATACTCTGTGTATCAGAAAGAACTTTCTGAGTACAACACACACAATACAAGGTGAACGGTTTATGAGTTTCTTTTTAGTACACAATGGGTCAGACACATATAATCAGGAAGTAATCCAGTACTCAAGATTAAGAAACACTACATTCATTTAAAAGCTCCTTATTCAGTATAACCACATAAGAAAAAGAGAAAACCACACTCAGCTAATACTGTGTTAGACTAAAGTTTACAATATCACAGGAGAAATTGTTTTGTCCCCATTAATTCAGGTAAGAGATTAAATGGGGGAAGTAGGGTTAAGGGAAGAGGAGATGGTAGTGTTTTAAAACTGGATCAAACCAAAAGTGATTTGTTTGTTCATTTATATCTATTTTAAATGTCTCAATTTGATTTGATCACTGTTTGCTGAATTTCCACAAATATCCGAAGGTTATACAATGTGTAATGTACAAACTTTACTTTAAAATCTCTGCGATTCTTTTGTATTAGGTTTGCTTCTACAACTAAGACTGAAATAAATCTTTCCAACTTCATATTCTGCATCTCTTTCATAAATATTAGAAATTATTAGAACGATTTTGATTCACATTTCCCTTCGCAGTTTTTAAATTGAATACTCCCATGTTAACCGAAATACCAGTACCTTTTGATGCTATCATGAATAAATGCAGATTGAAACAGACTTGGCAAAAAAATTACTTTCTGACATTAGTGATGAGCAACACTACCTTTAACATCATTACTTTAAATGGCTGTCTGGTACAATGACTGCAAACAATCCACAGAAGCAACTCAGGAACACAGAGGGTGAAGGGGAAGCTTAACACATTAAGCACCTGGTTAAACAGTGTAAGGGTTATGTCCCTGACAACGGCAAAGATACTTCAGATGTTGTAATGTCCTTTTGGGTTCTATCCTGTTAGGTATGCAACAGTCAAGTCTAATAGCTTCAACAAACATCAACCATGCATTGTGTTATAGCAATATGGTCCCAGACTTCGTATGTTTGGAAATGTAAGTGCTCCCTCTTCCAAGAGCAGAGAGAAAAATAGCCAGCAAAAAAGATCATGCACTATCTTCATACTGAGGCACACATTCTTTCAAAGAAAAAGCTTACTCATCAGTTATCTGACTTCAAGATGCGTTTCCATCTGAACAGTTACACTGTGGATGTACGCACTCTGATCACCCAAGGTCAGATAAGTTCTCCCTACAGAGTGCTACAGAGGTTACTTTCACTTTCAACTCCTCACACCTCAAACATTGCTGATATGAAGTACACAGTGCACAGCTCCATCTGATATCTGTTCCTGCTGTAGAATCTAAACACTACAAGGACTCCAGAAGTGAAAGGTAGTTCTGGTAAAGGGAAAAGGAAGGCAAACTCATCCTAGATTCATAGAATCATAGAATGGTTTGGGTTAGAAGGGACCTTAAAGATCATCTAGTTCCAACCTCCCTGCCATGGGCAGGGACACCTCCCACTAGACCAGGCTGCTCAAAGCCCCATCCAGCCTGGTCTCTCATCTAATAAAGAGAGCAAAGGACTCACCACTCTCAAGCACCGAGTATGCTGAAAAGCTGAACACAGGGAAGTCTTTGTCAATTCTAATGCCAAAGCAGCAGCACATAGTTTTAAGGAAGACAAGGCTAGGCTGATTTCAACCATTTGGTGACAGCATACCCTTAAGGTAGCACAAAATGGTGACAAGGCTGCAGGTTTATAATGCTCTAACATCAACTTTACTAAACATCCTGGACTTGCATTTGGCAGGCTGGTTTTAGAGCTACATTTACAACAGCCTGGCAAACTTCTACAGGGCTCAATCTGTTGGGAGCAAGATTTAAGACAAATTTTGATGCTGAAAGCTCACAAAGAGAACACCCCTTAAGCGCTAAACCTAAGCAGTCTCTGTTTGCAATGCACTCCAGGCTCCAAAAAACTCCCTCTGCTCACTCTGACAGGAGTTCTCACATTGTAACGCACTCCAGGCTCCAAAAAACTCCCTCTGCTCACTCTGACAGGAGTTCTCACATTGTAAATCCTGACCCATGTCTAGTTCAGGGCCAGCACTGAGAGCTCAACAGCTGGTATCTTATACCAAGACAGCAGACAGCTCTACTGATAGATAGAACATGATAAAGTTTACAAAAAGTGATCCAAAGAAGAGCTCATCAAGGATGTAGGATTAAAGAAAAAAAAAAAAACACAACTGAAACTATTTTGTCAGATCTAAAAAAGGTCTAAGTAAATTCCTCTTACATTTTTATAATGCCCTGAGCACAGGGCAAAACAGAAAGCAGCATAGCCTCTAGACATCCTGCAAAAGGAACAGCTAGTTTATCTTTGAATACCAATGCAGATGTAACTGTTCCAAGATACGAGTTTGACTATCATCATAATCAGAATATTTAATTCCAAACTAACTTCCTTTTAAAAACAGCCCCAAATGTATTAGTGTAAGATCTATGTGCGTGAAAAAGAACCCATGGAGCCCATCTCAAAACAGGTTGTGAAATTTTGCACCTTGCACCTTTGCTCTTCCCTGAAGAAATGGTGTCAAGCTTCTGTACACACAGGTGTCCTGTGCTTTTACAACAGCTTCTAAAGACAACCACCAAAATTTTTACAAATTAATATTTTATTACCTAATTATTTTGATGGCTGGATCACTAAAACAATACCACGTCAATTCACTGACTGGCTGAAGCAAGGGATGCAAGAAATTCAACTATAAATGTGAACTCACTCTGTATTAATTAATTTTACTTTAAAAATAACCCTTTCAAGACAGAAATTGTCATTTTTGCCTCCATGGATGAAAGATGCATCTCGTTTTTGATAGTTTCTAATTTACTAATGTCTACTTTTGCAGAAAAAGTAATTTTACTTTCATCACCAAAAAAATGCAGTACATAGCAGTATCTATTACACAAGCTAAGGGGAAAAAAAAAAGATGCTATCTTTTCTCTATTAATAATGTAAATAGGTGCTCCTTAGCATTGGAGGTTATCCCCTTACACCACGGTGCTCCAGCCCAGACATTCTTAATGTTTCCTCTCCCCTCCCTCCCAATAGGGGAGACATTAAGAATGCTTCAGCACAAAACAATGTCTGCCCTCTAGAGATTATCATCTTATCGAATACCTTGTCTGCCTTTTTAAACCTAAATGGCAGGTATTTCTTTAAAAAGCCTGAACTCCAGAGGAGGGAAAACAAACCCACAAGAAGCCCACGAAAACACCACAAAACCCCCACCTCCTAGGCATCTGCATCCCTCAGCATTTTGCCAGTCATTCCCTGGCCAAAGTCATACTTAAACCAAAAAAACAAGCAAACTAAAAACCACGAAATTCCATCTGAACATAAACACACCCACTTTTTTACTGTGAGGGCAGTCAAACACTGGCACAGACGTTCAGAGAGGTTGTGGAGGCTCCATCCTTGGAGATATTCACAACCCAGCTGGACATGGTCCTGGGCAACCTGCTCTGGCTGAGCCTGCTTGTGCAGGGGGTTGGACAAGATGATCTCAAGAGGTCTCTGCCAACCTCTACCATTCTGCCACTCCTTGATAATACACAGAAAGCTACAAATTGAGTATTAAAAGATAGTGTATTAGAATGTTTTACTTCTGACTGAACAAAACCAAGGTTGAACAAAACAAATGGTTTGTTTCAAGGTTTGAAAAAAAAACAAAACACCAAAAAACCAAACAAAAAAACCTACGCAGATGTCTGAAAAGGAGCCCTCAGTGACCAGGCATTTTACCTCTTGGTAAGAAGCAAGTCATCCTTCTTTTCTCATATTCCCGCACATTTGCAAGAAAATTAGTAGGAAAGGTGACTGGAAGTTGGCGCAAGGTACATTTCAGTCACTTTAAGTGGTTGTCTTCTCTTAACTGCTATCCTCAAGAGGCCAAAGAGGAAGAAGGAGCTATCTGTGTCCTTCTGTAACTGTCAAAATACACAGATGCCGGACCAGCAGCACAGACATGAAGGAATTCCTCAGAAACACCCCGAATTTCCCAACCCATACCAGCAAAAGCAGACAGGCGATGTCCCACACCTCTCAACGTCTGCCTCTAACCCTCGCCATGACAAACTGTCTCACCTTCAGAGCCTGCCAGGTTGGAACATAAGGTAAGAAAGTCCTCCTCATCTTAAGCCAAAGAAATGTCACAACAAGGCCTTTCAGCACTAAGCTTTCTGCCACAGCCCGTTTTACCAAAAGAAATGCTGTGTCAGTTCAGCCTCACGACGCAACGGTGTGTGCAGGGGCTCGGCAGGCCGGGAGGGCGGTGGGGCAGCCTGCAGGCCCCAGCACTGAGGGGAGCGGATCAGCTGGCCGGGCCCACAGCACTGCCCTGACCGCTGAGGCCTCTCAGCTTCGCTATTTTTCCACAGAGTGGTACACTTGTATCAACCCCACTTTTCCTGATGGCCCAGGAGAGGAACATTGACCCCAGCTATGAGCGCTGAGCAGCTCCGACAGCTCCAGGCTGGCTCTCTAGGCTGTCTGACCAAAAAGAGGGACTCCCAGATGCAAACTCCAGACTATTATCCGGACTATTATTCTGAGCCTTCAAACTAAAATGCGTGTGTTTCATTTTAGTGCTAATTGACCAAGATCCATCAGTACTTCAGTTACCAGTTTTAACGGAAAGGCCTGAGGCCCACGCCCAGTATGGCTGAACCTTCACACAGAGTACTCAAGCGTTAAATGCAGATAAACATAAAAAGTGTTTTCCCTGGGACCTGGCAGAAGCCCTCCTACAGCATCAGCGACACCTTTGTCTCCAGACCAACATTAAAAATCCCAAGTGACAGAATTCACAGGTATTTTCTTCAGACTATTGCACAAACCAATAGATTTTACATGTAAATCATCCTGTGAAGTTAAAACACAAGATCTGAAATGAACTATGAAAGAAAGAAGAAACAAGGGGATGACATCAACAGAGCGAACCAAATAAAATTCTTGGTTTCATGCTCTATTCTTAAAAAAACCCAAACAGTATTCCCAATGCTGCAGGTATGAAAACCACAACAAGTGCCATAGGTAACAAAACCAACAAATAAACATTCATAAATATTTTGCAGTCTACTTTGTGTCTGAAGACCTGACAAAAAGCAGATGCATGATCTTGAAAATATACCTATAATGTAAAACAAGCATCTAACATACCAAATACATGGCATCAAGTCTTACCAAGTAACTTCTGATGATGAAGAAATTCTGTAAGACTTTTTTTTAAATCAGTTCGTTTATTTCACAAAGGGTTTTTGCAGATGCTTCTTAGGGTCTATACAGCTTCCTGAAGCTATAAATCTCAGTACTGACATGAAGACTACTTCTCTCAAGCGCTGAACCTTTCAGTGCATATTTTTAATGTTTGAGAGTTATTATTACATCATCTTTTATCCATTAACTACCAAAGAAGAATCCAGGTATGAATACCATACAGAACATGTAAAGTATATTTTTAGATCTCCAGACACTGTCTTTGGATGCACAAGGATGAAACAAAACATGCATACATTCAAAATATAGTTGCAAGAAGATGAAACACATTCTGTACTAAAACTAGAACGAGGAAAGGACCATGGTTATTTTTATTCATTTTTGTTATACAACACATCTTCAAGATACACACATGTTTTTGCAATGTTTGATCTTGCAGCCACCTCAATCAACTCTTTTAAGACCCTATTCCCATCTCCATAACAAACATAATCGTCTTGGAGAAGTGGAAAAAAAATATGTGCCTACTGATCTCTCCGAAAAGCCCGGTCTCCTAAAGCGTTACTTTTTCACAGACCAGATGTTATACTAGCCCTCTGTTAAACACCACAAGCACAATTTTCAGTATACTTTTGCTATATTTTTCCTATTTATCAATAAGACTTATCGAACATAAGAACTCCATATAAATTGAAAATTTAAAAATCACAGAGTTCTGAATATCACTTTATTGATTCTTCTCATCTTTTCACATTTCAACTTACCTCAGATTCTGGGGAAATCTGGCTTCGGCCTGGCTGATTCTGAATGTGACCAGCATCTCTGTTGGGCACAAAATCCACTGCATTGTCATCCGATTGTGATTCAACCATTTCCATGGTCATCCGTCTAAAAGTAAGTACATACATATCTAAATAATGCAGTACAGGGAGGTATATCATTCATCTAGGGAGGAAACAGCAATTCCAGACTATTTTATATTTGGACCAGGCAACTAACAACTAATAGAAAATACATAGGTTTCTCTCAAAACTGTCAGATTAACTGAAGTCCTTTCCTCCCATTCACCCATATTAAAATATTCACTCATACAGCCAGGAGCTCTACAAGTACTTTGGAAAACTGCAAGGAGGGGCAGGTCTGGAAATGTTTCTCAGGGGAGGGACAAGCACAGAGTCCCAGGGTCCTGTGCAGTGTCAACAGTGGGGCTGGGAGCGCGGCGCTCCAGAGCAGCCCACCAGCACTGCAGACAGCATGTCCCTCGTGCCTCGTGTCTCCCACCAGTCAAGGCTCAAGTTGACCATCAGCCGTATGCTGCTACAGGCCTCTCGAACCTTCTGAGATACCAACCCTTGGCTGGGATCTACGCTTGAATTGTCTGTAAACCTACTCATGGCCCAAGACCCACAATGATTCTTCTTGTTTTGCAGGTTTAAAAGTAGGGTAAATTTTCATGTAATATGCAACTCCCTGCCCCTCAAAAAACTATGAGTTTAAACTCCACAGAGAAAGTTTCCAAGTGTATCTGCTATATAAAAATGCAATTACCTGACAGTTGCTTTTCCATATTTCTTGGCACATTTAGTCATAACAGAAGGTGCGTGTTTTAAAACAAGAGCTTGGTTCTCTTCGGCTCCCTTTCTCTCCTACCAAACCCTGGACTGAAGGTGCAACAGGTGATGTCACAAACATTGCCATGGCAACAGGTCAGTTTACAAACAGAACAGATACAGGACAGGGCCAGGCAGAGGCAGGCAGGAGGCCCTGCAGGCGCTCCCACCTACACCTTCCTTACACAAGGAACTGAGGCCGCAAAAGGAAGACGTGATATAGTTGTGGGATTTAAGAGGCAGCAAATCTCGCTTCCTCAGGTTCATTTACTGTAACTAGGGGATGGCAACCCCATCTGAACTCAAAGTTCAACTATTTCAACTAGCTGACAGTTACTGCAGTTTTTTCTCAGGTCTTACACTGAGAGATAGAAAAGATGGGGAAGGAAATGTGCTATGTGCCTGACTCTGAGGCTCCTGAATTTAGTCCCACATGTTAAAACTACATTAAATCAAATTAAGTACAAACCCAACTCCTTTTGCGGCACTATTTTACAGAATATTCCACAATCTTTGAGGAGAACAAATAACTTTTTTTTTTAAAATCACCCTTTTTGCCTAGAATAAAGGCATGAAAATATGAAAAGGAGTCCAGTCAAAGGTTGCAGAGAAGCATGTTTCTAGCTTCTATTCCTCCAACGGTATTCTACTGACCAGACTTAACAGTACTACAGCTAGTGGTAGCCAGGCTGTACACAATTCAAGATTTTATGGGTTAACGTCAGTATTTCTGCCAACAGAAGTTACATACTCTATGCTGGTATCAATTCAGATTAGATCCATAAGGAAACATTTTACACCTAAAACCCTTCTACCTTCCTGTCTTCTTAGTTACCACTAATTACCTTTTTCCTCTAGATACAGTCTAATTAAAGATCTACTGAAATTCACCAAAGTAGAACAACTCTGGGGAGAATGTTTTCACCAAGCTTTCCACCATAATTTTGCATAACAAAATGTTTATCTTATTAAAATATTTCAGGGTTTTTTTTATGCATTCGATATATCATTAATAATTTTAAAAGTAGGGAAAAAAAAATCCTCCTTAGTAAACTAGGACCATCCATAGAGTCTCAAACATGAAAGCTCTATCCGGTTCACGTAAGACTACCTCCATAAGCTTCAGAAGAGCTCGCACAGCAAGGAAGATTAATTAATGTATAGATCCTGGCAACATATTAATTGCAATCTCTTCCTAAAGATGGGAATATAGTCAGAATTAATTCACTTTATACAGGCCCTGAAGTATTTTCTTATCCAAAGCCATCTGTCACAGATAACCTGCTGCTGGAAAAAACCCAAGTACTTTTATTTCCACTGAATGCATTCTATAAAAATTTTACCTGGAAAGAGCCACTCTTCATGTTGTAAAAAATAGGGTTTAGTTTCTAAATTTTAGCTTAATTCCTCATTTATTGCAGAAAACTATTAAAAAAATTATTTATGTTTACTGCTTTGATTATCAGGATTTTTCTCCTAAAGTCTTTTCCTCTGCTGTTCTCCAGTAACTGAGTTAGCAAATAGCTATGAAAAGAGCACTAGTGCAGCAGAAAATCTAAAAAAAAGTTATTCCTAGTATTTTACAAAATACAAGGGACTGTATTTTTTAGATTATCTGTGTTAAATTAGAAAAACAACAGCAAGCATTATACATGCCAGTGAAATGAAAAATATAATTAAGACTTACGACATACATGAAAAACTCAAGAATTTAAATAGATTTTCCATCTACAATTGTGTATATTCTGACTCTTAACACAAATTATTGTCGATTTTAATTCTTTAGCCAAGTGGAGTAAAATCTGAAAACTTGTATACTGATTTTAATTAGCCTTTTTTTTTTTTACTGCCATAAAATGCAACTGTTTCCCTAGAACACAGCAAAATACATTTTCAAGATAAGCTAAAACTGGCTTCTTTTTGACAACCTGGTAATTCTAGTATGTTTGTAAACAGAGACTTGACTAAAAATGCTGTCCAAATATAAAGACCTAACTATAGCCTATAAACATGAAACAAAAATAACAAAGGGCATAAGTAACTTTAAAAGATAGACTAGTTATCTTAGCATAAAATTCAATGAGAAAGATGACTAAAGAGAAAATGTAGCACATTAGTATCATAATGCAGACATGTTACAAGATTATGAATCTTCGGCAGACATAACCATAGGGGATTACTAAACCTGCAGGTGAAGGTCAACTGCAGTCATTTGAGCCCACAGGGCTAGAAGCGGTACAGCCACACAGGGCCATGTCACTTCGTGTGGGCTTGTGCACAGCTTGAGACCATGCATGCTAATAAACTCCTGAATGTCACGGTCCAGTCCAGCTTATCGCTGTCCTGAGTGCACTCTCATAAACTCACAGATTCCTATAACCTGAGGTGTGCAGGTTTTGCATTTCCTGTATTACCTCATACATCGTTCTACCATGAATACATCAAACTGTTTTTAATAAATATACACAAAAATACAGAGCAAGATCATAACTATGTTTTTTCTACAATATCAGTAATACAGACTGTGGTAAAAAACAGTTATTAATTCAATCCAAAAACTACCAACATAAACAGTTTTCACATGTATCACACTGAATCAGTCTACACTGCAAGCAAATTCTAACATATTTATTGCTTTTAAGTTTCAAAGTAAGAGAAATCTTTTGCCAAGCACTTAAAATCCTTTATAAAAGTATATCAGTAGTAGTACACATCACATTTTAAAGTCTACATTACTTAATTTAAAGGAAAACCAAGCAAACAGTTTGAAAGTATATGGTCTTAGGTTCTGTTTAAAATTATATGATGTTTTTCTTTGTTGTATTATTAATTACATACAAGATTTAGTTTTATGTTCAGCATTAATACATTAATTTCTTACATTTTCCACCTTGGTTGCTACCATCATTGAACAGTAATTTTAAATATTAGGCTGGATTTTTACATTAATAAAAAAGATATACCTCTCACCTCCCATAAAAAGGGTCAAAAAATGGCTTTCCATAATGTAGACAAAGATACCTGCTTCTTCCTACATAATAGCAAAGAAATCTTCAGGATCTGGCAGGAGGTTTAACTGTTAACTAGCTAGTAACATTTCAATTAACACATGTTCACTATAGTCACTGAGACTAATGTACACTAGGTCTGCAGCAGGTACACACTGATGAAGAAGATGCACACTGATGAAGAAGATGCACATCAAAAGCTTCTTCAGCTGATAGCAGCACATCCCTGATGGGACAACACTGACAGACAGCATTAGCTAAAGGAAAATATTGCCCAAGTGACCTAGAAAATTGGAAGTCACTGACAGCTAAAGGTGTGAACCTTTTATATTTTGTTCATAAAAAAAAGTTAAGGAGAGCATCCCTATCAAGATGTGTTCTTGTATATAAAGATCACAAGAAATCCCTTCACTTCCCCCCAATACTGCTGTTTGTTTTCCAAGTACATCACTGAATATGAATATAAATATTTAATGTCTGTTGGTGAAATTAAACTGGATAAGCAAATGGGTACAGTATTTTGCATAACTGGAAACGTGTGGCTGTCTAATTAAATACCCAGAGACATTTTAAAGACAATTTCTTTATTTCAACAATACTTTATACATCGGAGACTGTTTACAAAGGTGGCTTATTACAAAGAAAATTGTAAGGGGCTAAGAAATATGTTTCAACCCTTGCTCCAAATCTCTTTGAAGGCTTTTATTAACAGGGAAAGCAAGGACAGAAATTTACAAACACCTATTTTGCATTTATTGATGACTTTATGGTGAGTGTGGACACTCTCAGAATGTACTAGTTTCAGAAAAGGATTGTGTTTTCACGTATTAAGTCTATAATCTGTTTCACTATGCTGCTTTGGGTATCGCACCAGCCAGCAATGTGGTTACAGCATTCGGCCAGGTAAAATGAGCGACAGGGCAACCGACTAGGTTCTCAAAGTGCCATCTTTCTGCTAAGTTTTCAGCATCAGCAGAATACTTATTAGCTTCTTGTGTCTCCTAAACTCTAACATGTTTTCTCATTTTCCTCCCCATCCTTTTCTTCCTACAATATCTTAACAAAACCCTCAAAAAAGAATTTAAAAACCCAACCTGCCATTGCTGTAAACACAAGCATGCTACCTGCCATTGCATCTGCCACCTCAATAAGCCGGACAGGACGGTGCTGAGCCTGCTGTGAGGAGGACACAGTCCCCCTTTAGAAGAGTCCAACCAGTCCCTCAGCAGGTACGAGGATCATTTATTTAAGTGTCGGTGCCTGTGGAATCCTTTAACTGCCACAAGACATGCTGCTCCGCTCAGCACCGCGTCAGATGCGGACACGACAACAACGGATGCAGACAAATCCCTCAAACTTTAAGTCAGAGCCAGGGCTCAGGAAGCCCACTGCGATCCTTTCCCACCTCGGAAAACCCTGTGGGCAGGGATGTAACCGGTCCCATCGGACTAAGGGGGAAAAGCCACCAGGCACCACGGCCTGCCCCCGCTCCGCCCCGCCCAGCGCTCTCCCCTCGGCCGGGGCAGCGCCCCGGACGCCTGGGGCCCTGACTGCAGCGGGCAGACACGCTGCCCC
>VWZL01000395.1:50910-71958 GCA_013396915.1 Stercorarius parasiticus
CTCATTGGCTGGGGGGCGGGACGAGCCGCCCGGTGTGGGGGAGGGGCGGGCCTCCCTTCAGGCGGGGGGGCTCGGCGGGCAGAGGATGTGTGGAGCCCGCTGGCAGCCGGTGGTGCCCGGCCGCCGCGGCTAGGCACGCGGCGCCCTCAGCGCCCTCAGCGGCGGGCGAGGGGACGGCCCCGGTCCCCGGATGGCGATTGCACTCGAGGGTGCGATAGCAGGGGCGCGGTGTCGGCCGCTCCCCGCGCCGGCGATAAGGGTGGTGGGCTGGGCCGCGCTGGCCCGCGGAGGAGCGGCCTCCGCGCATAGCCCAGCCCGGCCCGGCCTGCCCTAGGCGGGCGCTGTCCCCTGGCTGCCGCCGGGGAAGGGGAACTGGCTGTCGTCCCCTCGGCGGTGCCGGAGTAGCGAGGTACAAGGAAACTTGCCGGGGGAACGGCCGGCGGGCAGCCAGCGGCAGGGCTGCCCTGCAGAGTGGTGCCCCCAGCTTGGTTTTTAAATCCTACTTACTGAAAGCACATCCCTAACATCAGTTATTCCTTATGTGGCGTATTTTATTTTTTTCCATTTGAAGTATGACATTGTATTTTGTATTCATTTGGCTAAATAAATCAGAAATTGCCAAGAGATAAGGAGCGGGAGTGACGTGCGTGTTTCCCTGCTCACTGCCACGGGATACGCTCAAATGTCATGAGTCATGTTTGGTTTGCACTCTACGTTTGAGCACTTCTTGTTCCAGGAAGTATAAGGTTCATATTCTCAGTTTTAATGCCATAATGCTTGAGCCCAGAAGTCTGTTACTAGTGGTGTTTTAACATCGTTTATCTTATTACTGTTCAGTATTTTATGAAGTAGTGTCAGAAGGCATTAGACTACAGTATATTTTAAAATACATGTCTATCTATCTCTCCGCTTATATTCTAAAGTATGTAATGTATTTGCCCATTTTATCTGGTTTTTTTTTTTTTGTGAGAAACTGTTCAGTGGTGTGCTAAATAAGAATGAAAAACCTAAGTTAATTTCACATGACTCATTGTGATTGAAGAATTGGAGGATGTGTGTGTCAGGTTTGGTATATGTCCGTACAGCTCAATACTCAGTCTTATTCATGGAATGAAGAGAACCTAGATATTTATTTCCTGTGTTTAAAAAAAACCCAAGTAACTCTGACTTCATGAAAGATGAATGATATTTATTTGCAAACAGTTTTGCCTTTAAACATTTAAGTTTGTTAATATGCCTCACAGAAGTTATTTAACATAGACATCAAAATCATAATCTTGTGCAAAGAATACAAAACTTTTAATGTCCATATTGCTTATGCAAGTTTTCAGTTTTCATCCTACATTTCCTTTGTTGAAATATTGAACAACACCCCCTTCCTGTTTTGAGTTCTGTTTCCCTCCTTTTGTTTGTTGCATGTATTTTGTGTCTTTTCAGGGTTTTAAATAGGAGTTTCTGTTCCCACGATTAATAATCTTCTGGTTTGGCAACTAACCCATTAGGTACAAAATTGTTATGCCCATTTGTCAAAAGATGTGCTTTACTAGAAAACCTCTGGTGAATTAGAAAATATTTGATAGAATAATGAGATAATCAAATGAGCAAGCAAGTACAAAACTACTGAGAATAACTCTGCTGAAGCCTTTGGAAAAAAATCCGTCTTTGCTTAGCATACTTAAAAAGCCAAAAGTAGCTGTTGTGATACCAGTAGAACCTCACAAATACTTTTGAAGGTAGAAGTCTGATTACAAACAGGAAGAAATTTCAAATGACGCTGTTAAATAATGGAAACCTCTGGAATTAGTTATTTATAAACAAGCACAATTTCCATGGAACTCTTACAGTGTGAATTTGGAAAAGCAGTTATTTTCTATTAGTTTTCAAGTAAGTCATAAGCGGCTTTGGAACGTTTAACTAAGAATTTATTACTCTTCTCTCTGATAATTTAATGAACTGTATCAGAGGAGTGAGCAAACTGCCAAAGGGATTTAGTCCTTGGTGATATAAAGACCACTAAGGAGCTTCAGCTCTTGACACCGGTTACTGAAGTTGGTCAAGTTCTGCCAGAGTTTAGCCTGGCCATGGGGCTGGTGAGCTAGAAGAGGAGGGCAGTGAAGGGTTGCATTCTTACTGTGGCAAGGTCGGGGCACTATGTTTGTTAGCTGAGGCCAAAACAACCTTTGCTACAAAGGTGTCATTTTAACTAAAATAATTCTTAAATTATGACTAATTCAATTGGTATCAATCCCTGCTATGAACCAATTTAATTTCAAATGCTAAGACCAAAAGCAATCCATAAGAACACTGCACAGGTCAGGATTCTTTATGATTGTCATAATTTACATAAGATGGTACTGAGCATATATTTGAAATCCAGGCTGCTGTCAGAATGACTACCTGGGTCGTCTTTTCTCTCTAACCTGAAATGTCCAACCTGACACCTGCTGTGTCCTGCAGATTCAAGGAAGTATGAATGATTCAGTAGCGGTTACTTTTTTGTTGTTTTTTGGCTTTGGTGGGCAAAGTCAAAAGTTCTGGAAAGAGAAGTGAGTTGAAAGTGTAACTGAAAGAGCAATGTCAATTTAAGCAGCCCCCATCTTGTTCCCACCCCCTCAGTTACATTGATAGGACTGCTTGGGCAACTGTGGGCAACCCAACTGTCCACGGAAGTAATTTGAGTTAGAAACAATATATCAAGAAAGAAAGTTTCTTTCAACCTGGATCAATTCTTAAGTCTGGTCCACTGCACCATCACAGAGAGAAGTACTACCATAACTGAGGGGGGGGTAATATATGAGCAGGGAGTTGGAGCAACTTCAGCTGGCACTGGCACCAAAAGAAACATGATGCTCTTTGCAGAGAACATAAATACTTCACCAATGCACATTACGTCAATATAAATGCCATCAGTGTAATCTTCAGACAACTGATTTTACATATTGGGTCGTCACAGCTATCTTTTAAATAGATTTTTTTAAGGAATAGGATTAAAAGAACTTGGTGCATTTTAGTTATAATCTTATGAAACACTTATACATTTTTCTGGTAAAAAAATTCATAGATTGTCATGGCATAAGTAAATACAGAAAAAGGGATGTGCTACTTATATTGTAGATTTCTTTTTAATTAGGATTCAGACATTTGAAGATAATATAGGTTAGACTGACAGAAAAACAGACTGGCATTCTATTTGAAATAATACTGATATTTAATAATTTTGCTTTGATTATGCATTATAGAAATGATCCCAATATTGCCATCTTTACTGATGTTTAAATGTTTGTTCTGTGATTTTTTTTTTCATCTTAGAGCCATTTGGTGTGTTACATATCTCTCTTCTCAGCCCGTTCCATGCCTACACTTCCTAAACATGATGAAATACAACTTTTAGGTTAAAGAAAGGCTAAAGAAAAACCTTTATTCAAATTATGTCTGAAATGCCCTAAATGTTATTTAAATAAATAGAATGGTAACTTATAGGTAGTTCATTATGCCAGAAATAATGCCTACTGAATGCTTAGCTGAAAAGTGTCCGGTAAATGTATTCTCATGTAACACTTAATGAAACTCACTGTTAGGCTTTTCTAACAGTGTTCTGTTTTTTCTTCACTTACGCAATCTGATATTTGATGTCTACATCTTTGTCTCCTTAAAGATTGCATATTTATAATTATTGTCATATGTCATAAATCAATTCCTTATTGGGTATATAAACCTAGAAGAGAGTGAGTTACCATAAAATAATTGCACCAGAGATACCTTTGAAGACCACTCAAGTTTTAGCAGGTCATAAATAACCCTACCCTCTACTCTTTCATTATCTCTAAAGGAACAGAAGGACAAGTGCAGAACTTGCAGAGTGGTCACGGGGAAGTGCAATCAACACATAGCCACTGTTTTCACAACTTATTTTGTAAGTGTGATGAAAGTCAGAAGTTACTAATACCCTCATGCTGCAATAGATCCGTCTGAAACAGAGAACAGACTAGGCAAGTACACTGTAATGAGTATAAAATATAAAATATTGTAATGAATATAAAATATGACTAATCATTTATTTTACCTATCACTTTTTGATAAACTGCTAGCAATGCAAGAAAAATACGCATTTCACTTGACTTAAAAATAGAAACAGAAATTGCATATCCTTAAAAAGGCAAATATTAACAATATTGTAAAAGGTGAAAGCTTTGTAAATTGTGAGTTTTTTCCCTAATGTATATAGGTTTTTTAAATTGTTACACATCTGTAGGATTAGAAATATTTAGTTATGTTTCCTTTCCTAAACTACGTTAAGATAGAAGTAAGACTGAGTGACTGTATGAGTAGCGTAAGAGCAAATTACTGATCCTTTTATTCTTATTTTTTGCTATTGCCTATCACTGGAACCTCTGAAAATTGCTACTGCCTAAATTAGTGCTATGCTAAGGTACCGCCTTGACTTCTCTGGGTTGCAGAAGCCAGAAGCCCAGGAAGAAGTAGCCTTGAGGAGTCCCAGGTACAGCTTAGTGAGAAATCTGGCCTAACAGCTGTGAGGCTTTGCAGTACCTCAGCTAGCTCAACCCTGCCTTGTGTCATGTAAATAACAGGATTTCTTTATTTGGAAGGCTTGGAGGTTATTATTGTTGAAGGGACTATCAAGTACTGATCTAGTTCAGTTTTTAAAAATATCATTACTTTGATTTTCTTGGGTTTGTAATGATTTGATTTTGGATAATAACTTGCAGTAATGCTACAATATTTTACACCCAGATGTACGGTCTGAAATACAACATTTCAATGTGGTTTGTGTTGTGGGTTGTTTTTTTTTTTTACTTTTTTAGGATTTATAATCATAAATCTGATTTTATAAATACTTAACAGGAATCACAAGTGATACGTTACTATGTAGTTTGAAAGGAGGGGTACTTACTGATGCACACATGCATACATGCCAAAGTAAACCAGAGCAGACTAGCAGCTAAACTGCAGTCACATTATTAATCATTGCTTGAACAACACCACAAACAACTAAAATGATTTGTGAATGTGTAGTTAGATATTTGGTGTGGTGTTTGTAAGAAAAGCTTTATGAGAAGGAGAATTGATGCAATTCAGAGTGTCTATTTTCTCACCTACCATTCCTAGGTGAGGTCTCCCATCACTGTTGTCTCACCACACACTGGAGCAAGAACAAATTAAAAAATGGGGAAACCTATAGTTTGGCAAATAACTTGACATTCTATGAATTGCAGTGTACTCATTTGTCGCTTACTCATTTCATGACAGAAATTATTATAGTGGAAGAATAATATTCTGACTAGGTAACAGTGTAAGGTGGATGAAATGTTTAAATTGACTGGTGAGTTTAACATATATGAATGATGGTATTTCTGCTGCAACAGGAAAAAAGAATGGCAATTGAGATCTATTACATGACATTCTCTCATTTCTTCTGCTGAATAATGAATTTTCCCTATATAATAATTTCCTTATAACATGATGTTATGGTTTGAAGAACCCACAACAATTTATTGTTGTTTAGACAATCATTCTATCACCCAATGACCCCTCCCCACCCAGGAAGAGGAATCAGAAAAAACAAGGAAACCCAAGGGTTGAAATATGAACAGATTTAATAGAATAATACTAAATAGTTAACATTAATTATACTAAAGAACCAATATTGATCCCGATACCAACATAAAATATATGAGGATTATACTTAGACAATTCTATCAGTAGGAAGCTGTGGGTAGCAAATGTCAGACACTGCAA
The DNA here is from genome assembly GCA_013396915.1 of Stercorarius parasiticus. Taxonomy (NCBI): domain Eukaryota; kingdom Metazoa; phylum Chordata; class Aves; order Charadriiformes; family Stercorariidae; genus Stercorarius; species Stercorarius parasiticus. The sequence continues at coordinate 56,668 of VWZL01000395.1, forward strand.
GCACAATGGCTTCAGGAGGAAAGAAAGGGCTCAGTGGTCTGGCACTAGGGTAAGAAGTTCTCAGGATCACAGCCACCATAGAAGAGGAGACACTCCTCAGCAAACTTTCTAATTTATATTGAATGTGACACTCATGATATGAAGTAATCCGGTTGGACAACTTGGGTCAAGTACCTGGGTCTCGCTTGTCCTCATTCCCGCACCTGGCGAGCTCAAAAATACTGAGACTTGGAAACCCACATACCATAGCTGACTATAAAGTAAATATTTTCACAAATTCAGACACTAGAGTCTTCTAAAAATGCAGCTTTCCCTAGCATTAGAAGAGACCTTACTGAAAAGATGTCCCTGCTTACTGCAGGGGGGTTGGACTAGATGACCTTTAAAGGTCCCTTCCAACCCAACGCGTTCTATGATTCTATGAAAAGTAAAATTACTGAAAGAGAAATTAATCCTGTGTCACTCAAACCAGGACATTCCACTCCTTATTTCATACCATATATATGTCACACTCAAGTTACTGTTACATTTGTCTTCTAATATATATATGCACACGCAGACATAATTCTCTAAAGCTATGAACTGTTCCTCTAAAAGGTCTATTGAATTCCTTTAATCCAAAACTGTGAGTTCCATCTGCCATTATAGTCTTTCAGGATAGGAACAAGTGACATGGCATTCACTGAGTTGTCAGATCGGGACAGGGTGACAGGCAGGTGGAGTTGGGCGCAGCAATATAGCATGTTGTGCCCACAGAGAGCATGTTCCCTGTCGCTGGATGCCACCGGATAAAGCTGGCTCTGGTTTCTCATTACCACTATGTTATCCTGAAAAACACTATTGCACACTGTTAGTGTTATGTAACAATTAACATCATACATTTAATTCAAGGATTCTCACCCAAAATCAGATCGCCTTGAGGTACACATCAAACTTCTCCATTCTTCCGCATCACCCACCAGGTATGCCCCGGTTCTCCAGCAAAAGCAACCGCATGAGTGGGTCTGCCCTTACCTGAGGCCAGGGTAACCCAGACTGTTTTCCCCAGTGTATTCTTTACGTGCACCACAGGGACCTTTTCCCCTTCTACAGTAGGTAAAAGCTCTGACTGAGTGGGATCAGCTCGGCTGACAGTTCCCCTGGTGTTGACTAACCAGGTGGCTTTTGCTAAATGCTCATCCCACTTCTTAAATGTCCCAGCACTCATCGCTTTCAGGGTAGTCTTCAGTAGTCCATTGCGTCATTCAACTTTTCTCGGCAGCTGGTGCATGATGGGGGATGTGATACATCCACTCGATACCATGCTCTTCAGCCCAGGCATCTACAAGATTATTTTGGAAATGAGTTCTATTGACTCAATTTTCTCTGGAGTACCATGTTGCCACAAGACTTGTCTTTCAAGGCCTAAAATAGTGTTACAGGCAGTGGCATAAGGCACAGCATATGTTTCCAGCCATCCAATGGTTTCTTCCACCATTGTAAGCGTATAGCGTTTGCCCTGGCGGGTTTGTGGAAGGGAGATATAGTCAATTTGCCAGGCCTCCCTATACTTGTATTTCAGCCACCGTCCTCCATACCACAAAAGTTTTGACCGTTCAGCTTGCTTAATTTCAGCACATTTCACATTCATGGATGACCTGTGCAATAGCATCCATAGGCAAATCCACCCCTCCATCACGAGCCCATATATATGTTGCATTTCTTCCCTGATGACCTGAAGTGTCATGGGCCCACTGAGCTAAAAACAATTCACCCTTATGTTGCCAGTCCAAGTCTATTTGAGACACTTTAGTCTCAGCAGCCTGATCCACCTGATGGTTGTTTTGATGTTCCTCAGTGGCCCGATTCTTGGGTATACGGCCATCTACATGACGTACCTTCACAGAAAGCTTTTCTGATTGGGCAGCAGTATCTTGCCACAAGTCAGCAGCCCAGGTGGGTTTTCCTCTCCGCTGCCAGTTGCTCTTCTTCCACTGCTTTAACCCCCACAAGGCATGTGCCACCATCCATGAGTCAGTATAGAGATAAAGCACCAGCCACTTTTCTCGATCAGCAATATCTAAAGCCAACTGGATGGCTTTCACTTCTGCAAACTGACTCGACTCACACACTCCCTCTGCTGCTTCCACGACTCCTCGAGTAGGACTCCACACAGCAGCTTTCCACTTTCGCTGTTTTCCTACAATACGACAAGATCCATCAGTGAATAGTGCATATCGCCTCTCATTTTCCGATAGTTGATTATATGGCGGGGCTTCCTCAGCACGCACCTCCCTCTCTTCTGGGGACCCTCCAAAGTCCGTGCCTTGTGGCCAATCTGTGATCACCTCCGAAATTCCTGGATGATTGTGGTTCCTTATTCAAGCTCGCTGACTAATTAACGCTACCCACTTACTCCACGTCGCATTAGTTGTGTGATGCATGGAAGGAGGCTTCCCTTTAAACATCCAGTTCAGCACTGGCAACTGGGGTGCTAGAAGGAGCTGTGCTTCAGTGCCAATTACCTCCGAAGCAGCTCAAACTCCTTCATATGCTGGCAATATCTCTTTCTCAGTGGCAGTATAGTGAGCCTCTGATCCTCTATATGCTCGACTCCAAAACCCTAGGGGTCGGCCTCGAGTCTCTCCAGGTGCCCTTTGCCAGAGACTCCAGGTAGGGCCATTCTCCCTGGCTGTGGTGTAGAGCACATTTTTTACATCTTGTCCTGTCCAGACTGGCCCAAGGGCTACTGCATGAACAATCTCCTGTTTAATTTGTTCAAAGGCTGATTGCTGCTCAGGGCCCCATTTAAAAGCATTCTTCTTCCTAGTCACTTCATAGAGAGGGCTCACAATCTGACTGTAACCAGGAATATGCATTCTCCAGAAACCTACAATGCCTAAGGCAGGTTGTGTTTCCTTTTTGTTAGTAGGTGGTGACCTAACTGTTATTTTATTAATCATGTCCATTGGGATCTGGCAACGCCCGTCTTGCCACATAATTCCCAAGAACTGAATCTAGTGCACAGGTCCCTTCACCTTACCTCGTTTGATGGCAAAACCAGTTTCCAGAAGGATCTGAATTACCGTCTCCCCTTTCTCAAAAACTTCTTCTGCTGTATTACCCCATACGATGATGTCAATGTATTGCAGGTGTTCTGGAGCTCCACCCTTCTCCAGTGCAGTCTGGATCAGTCCATGGCAAATAATAGGGCTGTGTTTCCACCCCTGGGGCAGTCAATTCCAGGTGTACTGGATGCCCCTCCAGGTGAAAGAAAACTGCGACCTGCACTCTTCTGCTAAAGGAACAGAGAAAAGTACATTAGCAATATCAACTGTAGCATACCACTTAGCTTCCTTTGACTCCAGTTCATAGTGAAGTTCTAACATATCTAGGACAGCCACGCTCAACGGTGGCATAACTTCATTCATGCCACAATAGTCTACTGTCAACCTCCATTCACCATTAGGCTTTCACACTGGCCATATGGGACTGTTAAAGGGTGAACGAGTCTTACTGATCACCCCTTGGCTTTCCAGCTGATGGATCAACTGCTGAATGGGGATCAAAGAATCTCCATTAGTGTGATATTGTCACCTATGCACCGTTGTGGTAGCAATGGGCACATTTTGTTCCTCAACCCTCAACAGCCCCACAATAGAAGGGTCCTTTTACAGGCCAGGCAAAGTACACAGTTGCGTAACTTCCTCTGTCTCCACCGTCGCTACACCAAACGCCCACCAGTAACCCCTTGGGTCTTTAAAATACCCTCTCCTGAGGTAATCTATGCCAAGAATGCATGGAGCATCCGGGCCAGTCACAATGGGGAACTTTTCCCATTTATTCCCAGTTAGGCTCACTTCGGCCTCCAGTACAGTCAGTTCTTGAGATCCCCCCGTCACTCCAACAATAATGATGGATTCTGCCCCTCTATGATTTGATGGCATTAGGGTGCACTGTGCACCAGTGTCCACCAAGGCCCTGTACTTTTGTGGTTCTGATGTGCCAGGCCATCGAATCCACACAGTCCAGTAAACTCGATTATCCCTTTCTCCCTGATCATGCAGGGTAGCCCACAGGGTATGTCGCAGTGTGTATCGTTTCTCTTGAACGGGTTTGTCAGGGGAATGTTTTTCCCTAATGGCTGAAATGCCAAGTTGGGAGCTCACACTGTTCACCAGCTGGGATATTTTGTTGAGCATGCTGCAAAAGAATTCCACGGAATTGTCAAATGCTTTTCTGACAGCTGAGACATCGATCTGTGGAAGAACACTCAATGCCGCAGAGTTACCAGATGCTTTTCCCGTGGCCTGGTCAGGTGGTTTTTCTGCAGCTGAGACACTGGCCTGTGGGGTGGAAAGGAGGTTATCTGTGTAATGCTGCACTCGAGCATCCATCTCACCCACCGTCGGTGCCTTATCGTCCTTCCAGCTAAATAATGACAATACAATAGCATACACCGGTGGTGCGCTCAATACCCACTTGTGCCAAATGGGTCCGGTAATTTTGAGTGCATCTGGATCTAATGGTGTCTGCGGGTTGTCCAAGTCAGTAAAAATCATCTCCCACACAGCTATTTCCCTCAGATTCTTAACACCTCTCTCAATGGTTGTCCACTTGCATGGGTGGTATACGACGTCATCCCTAAAGGGATACCTGCTCTTCACACTTAACAGGAGTCGCCTCCAGAGGGTGAGGGATTGTGGTATTCTTTCAAAGGCCCTGTCAATACCCGATTCTCTAGCCAATGGTCCCAATAGCTTGGCTTCTCTACCGTCTAAGTCCAAAACATTGGCTCCAGTATCCCAGCATCGGAGCAGCCAAGTAACCACTTGCTCGCCTTCATGACGGCTGTAATCCTCACGTATATCTTGCAGCTCGCTTAGGGATAATCGTCGAGTGTTTACCTCTGCTTCTGTGGTGTGTGAAGTCCCCGGTTGACCATCGCTACCTGCTCTAATTGCATGTTTCCTCTTAGGTACAGGATTGACTGGTAGTGGCACTGATTGAGTCTGTAGGTCAGCTGCATCATCCATCACTGAGGTCGGAGTAAGTTTAGTACTCATTGCAGCTGCAGGTGCAATGTCTGTTGTGGTGGTCAGCAGGGTCTGCACGGGTGTGATGTCTGTCGCGGTGGCCGGTGGGGTCTGCGCAGATGTGATGTATATCACAGGGGCCAGTGGGGTCTCCACAGGTGTGATGTACGTCGCAGGGGCTGGCGGGATCTGCCCAGGTGTGATGTCTGTCACGGTGGCAGGTGGGGTCTGCGCAGGTGTGATGTATATCACAGGGGCTGGCAGAGTCTGCGCAGGTGTGATGTCTGTCACAGGGGCTGGCAGGGTCTCTACTGGATGTGTCCCTCTATGGCAGATCCAGCCAAAGGAGAATAACAAGCCTGCAAAACTTAACACAAGCACAATAATCGAAACATCCCAAGGGTATTCCAGACTCTCAAAAACTGTTGCTATTGGCGCCACTGGAAAATGCAAATCCTCAAGAGACATCCCCCCCCTTGCTAAATGGCCCGTAATATAACCCAAGGTGTAACTAAGCGGGATGCCCCAAGGTGGGTCCAACTGTGGCCATCTGCAAGATGCCATTATGTGAGTAACAAAAAACAGAAAGATTACAAAAGGTCTGATAACATAGCAAAATACCGCTACAGATGATAAAAAGGCGGTGACTTTAACTCCATTTTTAGAAATGATAAATTGGCCTAAACCAGTGATAAACAGCAATGAACGCTCCCACAGCTCCCAACATAAATCTATACAGATGCACCAGAGGAGTCCAGCAACAGTTCTTTTAAACCACTCCAACAGAATCATAATGACTGTTCGACAAATCCCATCAAATCTGATTAAAATTTAACCCCTTAAAAACTCTCAAATTAAAAGCCTACAGTTTTCCCAGAACTCTTTGAATTAAGTGCAAAATACCATGTGAGGTACTAAGTTCATTAAAATACCACGTTGGACGCCAAGTTTGTTATGGTTTGAAGAACCCAAAACAATTTATTTTTGTTTAGACAATTATTCTATCACCTGATGACCTCTCCCCACCATGAAGGGGAATCGGGAAAAACAAGGAAACCCAAGGGTTAAATATAAGCAGATTTAATAGAATAATACTAAATAATTAACATTAATTATACTAAAGAACCAATATTGATCCTGATACCAATATAAAATATAAAGGGATTATACTCAGCCAGTTCTATTAGCAGGAAGCTGTGCACTCCCAGCAGTGGGCAGCCAGCGTTGGACACTGCAAGCGCAATGGCTTCAGGAGGAAAGAAAGTGCTCAGGGGTCCAGCACCAGGGCAAGAAGTTCTCTGTATCGCAGCCATCAAGGAAGAGAGAGAACTCCTCAGCAAACTTTCTAATTTATATTGAATGTGACGTTCATGATATGAAATAATCCTGTTGGCCAGCTTGGGTCAAATGCCCAGGCCTCGCTCCTCCTCGTCCCTGCACCTGGCGAGCTCAAAAACACCGAGACCTTGAAACCCACATACCATAGCTGACTATAAAGTAAATATTTTCACAAATTCAGATACTAGAGCCTTCTAAAAATGCAGTTTTCCCTAGCATTAGAAGAGACCTTACTGAAAAGTAAAATTACTGAAAGAGAAATTAATCCTGTGTCACCCAAACCGGGACACATGAACATAATATGTACTTCACAGTATTCTTAACCATTTACAATTTATTAGTGTTTGTAGAGATCTTTGAACTTCTTTGGTGAAAAGTATAAGATTTGTATAAAACATTATTTTATACTTATAACATGAATATTAACTAATATCACTTTCCAAACAACTGCTTCAATTCTATATAAAATTTAAATACAGCAAACTTTACTATTAAAAGTCTTTTGAATAGGCTGTGTTAAAAGAAGTACAGAGAAAACAGAGTTTGCCGGTATGAAAAGCTTCCTGAAAGGTTTACAAAGGCTCAGGTAGCTTAATGTGAATCTATTGTACCACAGAAATGTTTGCTGTTGTATGATCATGCTTTGCAAAAGATTTATGCTGTAAAGCAAGGTAAGTGGGTGCAATAATGGGGCAGGCACTAATACGGACATGGAGAAACTACCTCACACAAAGGTGAATGACATCAACCATTCAGACCATGCAGTAAAAGACAAACACTTGTATAGATCTCATACTCATTCAAAAATATGCAATGAAAATATGAAAAAAATACTAGGAAGAATTTGCATTGGGTTAGCAGTCTGGCTGCAGACCAGATTTTCTGGCACCTGTAGGTTGTTTTCGATGGGGGAGCAGATTTTTTTGTTGTTGTTGGTAGATGGTTGTAAATGACAGTGAAAAGCAAGAATGAAGAATAAAAAATGAAAAACAACAGAATAAATGGAGATCGCTAGCTGCAAAGTAGAGGTGTCTGGGAGCTATAAAAGAGAATGAAGAGATATAAGTGAAAATAATTAAATGGAGTAGTATTCAGTATAACAGGAGACTATCAGGCTATTCACAGTGTAGTTTGTGTGACAAAGCTTTTGTATTTCTTTCATGTCAAGACTTCTTAGTTCTTAATCTACCAGTAATAAACATAAATGGCTAAAGCAAGATATTTTTCTTGAAGAGGAAATCTTTTTTATCAAATGCTAGCTCAACTAATCAATCTCCTTGATAATGCTATTTTGCCAGCTGGCTTAGTTATGAACTGTTTTTTCTCATTCTATTTATCTCCCACTTTTGCACATTACACAAGTGTCAGTCTCCATTAAGTATGAATAATGTGTTTTACTGAACTATTTGAGAGACAAATATATATATTTATAAAATCATTTCTCATAAAAAACACCCAAGGAAACTGTCAGTGGGATGATATCTAGTTTAATATGGAAAATGAGGTTTTAGAAACGGGCACTAGATGTTTCCTATTTATCATATTTTAGTGAAGATGAATATTACTTGCTCTTTTTTCCCTTTTTTTTTTTTTTTCTGGAAACAGCAGCTCTGCAAATTCAGCCTTGTCTCAAAGCTAAGTTGTATTGTCCAACATTCATCATCACTAAGGGTTGTACAATCACCGAGTTCAAATGTTTTTCTTCCATCTATGTGTATTTATACATACCCCCCCCCAGATGTCAAAGAGCAGTATGCCGGGGTTTACTTTTTTAGTCTAGTGGTAGAACCACTCAATATTTACATGATTATTTTCTCCAAAAGATAGCGCCTAGCAAACAAAAAGCGGCAGACTTCTTCCTCTCACAATATCTGTTGAGCAATACTTTTTCACTGTGTTACAAGCATCTCCTTGTAAGGATTATTTTAATATGATTTTAAGTAGGATTTTACTATGGTGCACATGATCTACGCATTTTTTATAAGAAATAATCATACTGCTAAAAAGGGGGGTTGAATCACTATCTGAAGGCAATTACACAATTTCTGAATTGAAGAGGGAGAGGAGTTTAAAATGATATGGCCTGGTTGTAGTGTTTTGTTTGGCTCGCTACTGATAGTGTAAACAAGTGTATTTCTTAATCATGAGTGGGTAGAGGGAAAATAACTTTCTCTGGAACTTGCCGACTTTGCTTCCATTGCGCACAGTGCCCTCACATGGCTCTTTCATTTTCCTAAAGCAGCCGACGGAGATGATATATAATGTTTTACCAGTGCTGTGTACTCAACTCTATTACCGCACTTCTGTAACACATAATATCTTTGGGATTTTATGCATATAAGATAAAGCATGAAAACTACAAACAATAGCTTATTTACAATAGGAAGCTTCAGGGGTAGTTTTATATTAAAATTAAAACCGTGAAAGCAAAATTCCAATAATGAATTCAAACCCAGCCAGGTAATGACCTAGCCAGGACTCCTCCATTTTCAGCAAGTCAGAAAAAAAGGTCACGTAAGAGCTTCTAATGAAGCTCTTTTATTCTTTTTCTAAGTTTGCTTAGATTAGCAATGTGATAAATAGGAACACCAAAACCTCTTAAATGGCATATTACTTGTTTGTTAGTAAATTATTATATGTAATTCCACACAGACCATAACAAGCAAATACCTGAGCTGTCTCCATTTGATGGAAGGACATACAAATGAAAGCTCTGAAAGTTTTTACTATTTTGATACCTCACATACAAAGCTATTTTATATTTGAGAAGTCCTCTAAGTAGAATCATTTAGATTCAGAGTTACTGCATTACTAAAGTTTTACAACTCATTGATCTTTAAATACAAGTTCTAAATACACAATTTTACTTGTCAGTTATGTTACAGAACAGGGATTTTTAGCAATATTTTTTTTGGCAAAAAACATAGGAAAGGAAAATTATCTAGGATTGCTCATACATGCAGATAATTTAACTGCTTATCTACAATGACATCAAAATAAATTGGTGCCACATTTTAATAATCAAGGAAAAGATGAGATCTGTGATTTTTTTTTCAAGCGATTTCAGGTCCTGGGGAAGGACAGAACAAATCTGGGAGTTGAAGTAAGCAGTTGACAGCTAACTAATAAATGTTGTTTGGGTGAGCTCAGTTCCTGTTTATTTTCCTGTTTAATGAACAAAATGATGTCTATTTTTTTTTAGTCTTAGTGTAGCTTATGCAGGTTTAAATTCTTAAACTGCTATTTTTTATATATTCGGCACTGCCATCTAGTGGACGTGATTGTACTGAGCTTCCATTTCTTATCAATAATTAAGAGGGTTTAAGCAGATAAAATAGTCACACATTTAAAATTCTTCATAAACTTAAAAAAAAAAGAAAGCTATAAGAATAATACTTTATTATTGTAGATTTTTATAGTCACAAAAGGTACACTCAATTTGTACTCATATTTTGTACATCACCACATGAAAGACAAACAGCCACAATAAAAGTCCAGACTAAAAATAGCTGTAATGAACTAAAGGTTCATTACTGCTTTCATTTATCTTGTTTTTAGAGAAAAAAAGGTTATTTTAATATTATCTGCACCAATAATGCAGACTAACTCATTTAGTGAAAATTTAATGTAACATGAATGTAACTCGAATAATCCAGCATAAATCTTGTGCACAAACTAAAGAATGTGGTTGCAAGGGAAGGAGAGACAGGTAACTTGCTCAGAATTTAGTAAATATTCTCTTTTTTTATATGAAAAAGGCTAAAGGATCTGTTACTATAAAATGGGATTTGAAATCAGAAGCATAAAAAGCAGGTAGTAACATGGAAGGCATCTGCAAATGAAACGGTGGTGGTGAGGAATGTGGACTGTTTGCTGTCAGTTCAGATTGTGGTCTGTAAAACAGCTTTAAATAAAGCAGTAGATCATATAGTGGCATATTTCATATAGTGTTTGTATTATCAGAGGCCTGTTGGATTCCTAATTTTGGACCAGAATAATACAGTGTTAGATGTAGCATAAACATAAACAAAACACACAGCTCCTGACAAAATAATTTATTATATAAAATAAAACAAGTTAATACAAACAGACAGAGAAACAGAAGTATCAGATAAGAGAAAACAAATGCATATAAACAATAGTGGAATTTCAGGAATACTGGTTAGAATGATGAACAGACTTGATAGCAGATGTAATCATGGAAACGTTAAATTTGTGTATCTGTTGTGTCAAAGTTTTAAGGTGACATATGCATATACTACAAATTAAGCTGTGTATGTCTCAGTACTGTAATCAAGAATTGGTATAGAATTGATAGGAATTTACTGAGAAAATGCTGACTTCTCCATAGGACCATCCTACAAAAACTTCCAGAGCTTCCATCTGTGTCACCCACCTGTGACTCCACTGGCTACAGCTGCCAAAAGATAATATCCAGCTTAAATTGGATTTAAAGTAGGTTTGGAACGCTCCATTAATTGATAAAGCTTTGTCAAATGTCAACTTTCGTGGCTGGTATTCTTGGGCATGTCTGCCCAGCAGGCTTAATCCACCCCATCAACATCTGCAGAGTTAACACTGAATTAAACTCACTGATGCATAAATCATGTATCCAGTCACGTAAAGCACTAGTGCATACACACACAAGTTTTAGTCTGGTTCTGAGTGGATACATTAAAAGTAATTCTTAATGGACTGTAGGAGAACCTCTCTGTTCTTGTCAATATGCAGGCAGCACTGTGGGAGTGCCGGGATGAGTTCAGCAGCACACACAATAGAGCTTGCAGCATGCTCATCTCAGACGCCATTTAAATCCGAGAACAATTTTTGAATACCTTACATAAAAAGCGACAATGACTGTTCATTTTCTTCCTCCTAATTGTATTTCCCAAATCATGGTTCCCCACTGCAGTCTTACGGAACAGAGTTCACAGAAGTAAGGATTTGGTACCTAACTTAAAGCCTGTGGAAACTGTGGATATTCACCATCTCAGAAAATCAGCACATGATTCTCCCATGCTGAACACACAAAATTATTAGATTTGAAAATACCTTCCTTCCCATATCTATGTTTACAGTTTCCAACAGTTAACTCAGGGCAATACTTTCTCATATAACAGAATTTTAGAAAATATGTGCTGTGTAAAGTTTGTGTAGAGTACAGATATGGATGCTTTTCATTAACTGCCATCTAAGTTGTGATATCTAAATGATCTTGTACAATTAATACATTCACACAGCATGATTAAATAGCATAATTTAATTGTGTCAGCATATATCTTAACACCTAAATTTTACCAGCTCATTGCTAATGCTACTGCTAGAAAGGACTCTTCAGCCCTATAAAATGGAAAGTGTGCCACAGATACAATGTAACACTGGCAGAAAATAACAAGCAATCAAAAGCTGAAAGTTACAACCACGCACCCCCGCCTCCACCCATCAAACAGAAGAGCTAAACCAGCAAAACAGAAAAAGAACGTTTTTCAGGTTGAAAATAGGGAAGTCTGAAGTGGTGTTTAAAATGTCTAAAAAGAGTTAATAAAACTAATTAAAAACAAAGGAAATTATTAAGGCTTAAAGAAAAAGTTGTGAGCACTGGAAATGAAATGGGCAAGGGCTTGATTTGACAACAGGAAAAGGAATTATTTTGGTATGAGTTTTGAGTGATTTGAACAATAGAGAGCTTCCTGAAATAAATGTCCCTCTTCCAGAAAACTATGCCTCTGTAGATCCTTAGGCTCTATACTCTAAATGGATCCATTTTTTAGCTTTAATAAAACATAAATATTGATGGAGAGACGTTTTTGGAGAACCTCCTTAACATGCATAGGTTTTATGTAACACCTTTCACATTAACATGTTTTAAATTTTTCAGTGAAATGCTGTAGAAGCCTGTATAGCCTTGACATTCCATTCGCCCTGGTGAATTTTTCTGTGTCAATTAGGCACTTCTAGAAAACCTGCCCCCAATACTTTTTAAATTTGAAATTTAAATTTTAAAAGATTAATCATAAGGTTCTATTCCACTTTGACAGGAACAAAGTTGGACCAGCTATATTTAGCAGCAGTACTAGAGGGTCCTAAAGTCTGGCCAGTATTAAATATATTCACAGCAGCAATCTGTACTCATATTTAAGATGTTTCAAAACAAAACACTTAAGGTGCAGTTTATCTCAACTGGTCTCACTAGGTTTCCTTTGTAACAGAGCCTTGGATGCTATTTATCCCATCATAATGTAGGTAAATGAGGTAAACGACGTGCCTGCTTCTCTCAATATAAAAGGGGGATCTAAAATGACTAGCTCAGCTCTAGAAATCTATTTTGTAGATGCAGAATTAGCCTCTTTTAGAACCTCCTGAACTGCATATTAAAAAAAAAAAAGTCACCATAATATTGCTTACTACTTGAAGGCAAGTGTACTAAATAACCTCTGCAGTGAATGGACAGAAAGCAGATTTCCAGAAAACATTCTGGATGTTTATCACATCATAAACATTTTTGTATTTTGCTGCTCTTTGGCTGTATCTACACTCACAAATGTGACACAACTGTAGAAAAGAACTGTTGGTGCTGAGGACTTGATATCCACACTATATGATTTTCAGAGGTTTTACTTCAGGCTTTTGATCCCATGAACATCGACCGTTGATGGGCTGGACTACCTGCTGATGTAATTGCCGGATTATTACATAATTTTGGACAATTTATTTTTACAGCTGTCCATGTGAAGACCCCTGCCAAACTGAGAGCCTAAAATAGTCATATTTTTTTAAAAAAATAAGGTTAATTAGATGTGATACTTTTTTAATATACATAGAATTAAGATATTTTGGAGTACCATAATTATGTAAACCTGATACCTACATACAGTTTTACAAAGATACAGAAATGTGCACTGTGACAATCTCTTATTCGATGTAGACTATAGAGCACTTTTATTATATGTCTTTAGAACCTGATTTTATGTTTTCTAACAAAGTGCCTTTTCATTCAAGACATATTTAAGTTTACTTCTGCAGAACTGAGGAACCAGACTTGGCCTTTAATAAAAAAGCAGCCTAAGCAGTATTTTTCCACAATCAAGGAAAATAAGATATTTAAGAATTTGAACTCAGTGGTTTTATTCATGCAGAAATGTAGAAATACATCTCTGGCTATTATCCAGGCCCGAAGAAGTTTGTTCTGGAAGTTATGAGATGAAGTGTAAAAGAATCTTCAGTCACTTTTCAGAACACAACATCACTGTATCAGCTGTGTATTTCCAATGTTGCTATTTTCAGTTGGAAAGGAAAAAACAGGAGCACTTGAGTAGCATGTAAAGGAGGATACAGGTACGAAAACTCTCTTGCATAATAAGAACAGCTGTGTGGCTTTTCCATAATTAAACAAACAAACATGCGTGCTGAAATCAAACACAAATCTCTTCTGGCAGGAAACATACTCCAAATAACAGAAAAAAGAAATCAGAGATATAAATGTGTTATATTTTGTCTGATGCAGCCATTATATTAGTAATTACTATTCCAAATTTCATATTTTTTCTGAGTGACAGTTAATTTTCTTATTGTCCTCCCATCCCTCACATACCTGAACTTCCTAAGAGAAAAGAAAAACAATGTGAATTAGCTATTTATGGTGAGCTATTTTTAAGATTTTCTGAACACTGATATCTTTTACAAAGAAAATAAAAAGCATGTACTTAAAAGTATTTTGTATGATATAATGGTACACATGCACCAAAGGGAAAAATAGGAGATTATATAATAATTTAAGGAGGTACTACTTATTTCTTTGTAATCTAGTAATTGTCTTTTAAAGGATCTCTTAAGAGCAATCTTTACCCCCAGAAGGGATACAGTTACTAAAAAGAAAATATTTTAAGTTATTTAAATATATAAGAATGGATGGGTTCAGGAGCATTAGAAGATGAAAAACAGATTTACAGAGGGAAGACGGAAGAAACTGCCACAAGAAAATTCAAGTGTGAGTTTCTGTTGCAAGTTAAATTAACCCACAGTTCATCTGGAGAAGGGGAGGAGAAACAGGTTTCAGGAACCAGATGTATTTCTCCTGCTCTTACGAATTACAATAGCTATCCCTCTGACACACAGCTTGTAGAGCCATGGTAAATCGATAAAAAAGTTACATTTTTGCACCTAACTTTTAATGGTTTTACATGTTTTCTGATGTATTTCAGAACCTTCCTCTTGTCAGTCCCATAGCCTTTCTGCCATGAAAACTGGAGACGGCTTTAAACCACATGCTGTTTTTGCCTCTGGGACAAGCCTCAGGAAACAGACTCACATTTTCCTGCAAAATGGAAGGAGGCAGACGCCAGTCACTGCGAGCAAGAAGCGAGAGGAGCGGGAGCTGCGGGTCTCGCTGAGCAGCAGGTAGCCGTTTAGCCCTGACTCCGTGCGAGTCCCAGGAGTGCCTGCCGCATCAGGCACAGGCCACCTCCCGCACGGGAAATACACCTGCAAAGACTTTAAACTACTTTGTCTCCACAGTGTTTTTACTAGGTTATTTCGACTGAAAAAGTTTTTGTTGCCGTTTTCCGCCAAGGAGACGGCAAGGCCGGCGGCGGGCGCCCTGTGGAGGCAGCAGCTACAGGCGGGCGGACAAGGCCGGGGCGCGGGCCCCGCCGCTGCACGGCGCCTTTCACCCCAGCAGGTACCGGCAGCGGTTTATCCGCGGCCGGGGGTCCCCACTGTAAGCCCGGCGGCCGCCTGCTCCCTCCGGAGCGGGACGGGGACACCTCCACCGTCTGGCGACACGCGAATCTCCTCACACGAAGCCCTGGGAGCCGAGACAGCCCAGTGCACAGGATCGGAGGGGCAGCCTGTACTAATTTGTCCCGCCCACCTGCCGCGACTCCATTTCGGGCCGGGCAGTGGCCGGGCCCGCCCGCCTCCAGCCGGTACGCCGCACATG
>VWZL01000395.1:71999-108085 GCA_013396915.1 Stercorarius parasiticus
TGTCGCCGGCGGGGCGAGCCCGGGGGCGGCGGGGTGAGGAAGCGACGCGGTGAGAAAGCGGCGCGGAGGGTCGGGGAGGTGGCAGTGGTAGCGGCGGTAGCGGCTGCCGCCGTGCCCCGCCGGCGTCAGTGGCGGCGCCGGGCTGAGGGGCNGTACGCGTTTGAGGCGGATACTCCTGCCCTTGGCTGTTCACCCACCTACTAGCTTGTGTTACTTCTTGAGGGGGTTAAATAGGTTGGAAACCTGGGGAAGTGTTTTGACGCTGGCCAAAAAAACTACGTTTGTTTCTGCGAACAAATATATTGAGTATGACGGCGGCGTGTTTTAAAGAATGAGGCGGTGGAAGCAACACCCTTTCGTTATCCTCGTGTGTAAATACGTTTCAACAATAGCTGCTTACCTTAGGGCTTGTCAAACAGGTATGGTTTCCCACCCCCTGAGTAGCATAAACTGTAGGGTAGGTACTGTGCTGTGCTATAATTTTTACCATGGAAGTTACTTGTATCAGTCCGAGACATTTAATACTCTAAGCTGGTGAGCTTGCACACAGCAGACGCTGAAGCACGGCAAACCCCCAAACCCTAGCGTCTCACAGGAAAAAGTTATACTGTATTTGTTAACATGTGTACAAAACAAGTATAAATTCGTATCGACATGAAAGCTGTAAGAGAATGTCAAGTAACAGTCAGCTCTGTCTTAAGCTATTTAACCCCAGAATACCTTTATGAATATGTGAATGCACATTGCTATATATATTATTAGGTGTTGGTGATACTAAACACAGCATTAATGATTCTGTGTGATGTATTGCGGGGAGGATGTTTTCTTCACCTTTCCTCCCTCTCCTCAGTTTTGTTTATTTGTGAAGGGAATTGTTCTTTTACCTTGGAGATAGCAAGTGTGCTTCAGAGAGAGCAACCTATAATGTAATGCTAGGTGTGACTTCATTACCACAAGAACTTCTTAGCATTGTTAAAATGTTTGTGGACCGTGATTATTTTTTCTTGGGGTCAGCTGAAAATGCTCTTGGGTTTTACAGAAGAAGAATAATATTAGAGCTTTTAGAAGACTACTGTTTTTTGTTTTTGCTTTCCTGGAAGTGAGCTCTACTGCTATTTACTTCTGTTGCCATTCATGTTTCTCTGAAACGTGCATCAGTTTGTGTTTTTCAACTTATTTTCTTTGATGGATATATGTTTCTTTTTGTCGGTTCTCACTGATTTTTCTGTGTGGTAAACTGCTACAAACATACATGGATTGAAGATATTTTTTTTTTATTTCCAAAAGTGGTAATAGCCATGTTGCAAATATAACAACTTAAATGTTTCTTCTGAACTGAAAGTATTTATGCACAATTTACTGAGCTCTTAGTTCTTCTTAAAAAAGTTTCCTGTTAATAAAACCTAGGATAATACCACTTCCTAGATATTGCTTAGCTGCGACTCAGTTTCTTTATGAAATCAAAGCAAATGTGGGTTGGGTAATACCTTGGTTACATTTTAAACGGAAGCTGTTGTGTTGCAGGTAGAGGAGAACAACACTCTGCGGTTCCTGAATTAGCAGTTAAGGAGTTTGGTTAGTTAGTCAAGGTGGCATTTGGCATGCAAAGAGTGTAAAAGTTGCATCTGGTTGTTTTTTGGGTTTGGGGTTTTTTTGGGTGTTTTTTTTTTTCCTTAAACTGAGAAGCTGTATATCCTGCAGTTTGAGAGAGCTAATCTGCCTGAGAAAAATTAAGAGCTGGTAGTGGTTAAGGTAGTACGCTGGTTGCTAGATATTTTATTTAGCATGACGTTTGATTTTTTTTTTTCTCTTATAGAGGTGTCCCTCTTGTGCTAAAAGTCTGTTTGTTACTAGTTGTTTTTTTTTTCCCTTCTGACCTTGAAAATTTGGGGAGACAAGTTAACAGTTACTTGTCAATCTATTTAAAATGAAAATAAGAGTATTCTTTCCACTTTTTGTTTTAGTCTTACAATGTCATGTTCCTGAGCAAGAACTAGACTTGCTTTGTGCATGGAATGTCACACATCGGGTCCTTTCTAGATTAGGTGCACAGGACAGAGACAAATAGAAACAAAGAAGAGGCCATCACAGTTGTGTCTCTCGGTGCCTCTTTTTTTAAATTACCTTTCTTTTTTCCTAGGTTTATTTCAGTAATTTAATGGTTTTTGTTCGATAAATGCCTTCCGGTATTTTTGATATGAAATTATTAACACAGCTTCTGTATTTTCAAGCCGTATCTTATTTGAAAGAATTCACTATTTGTCCTACTGCACCATGCAATAAGCTGCACAAGCTCTGCATAATGCTCTGTGTTTAGATGTGTTTTCTCTTTGTCATCCTGATCAAAGCTTTCGGGTTTTGTGGCTTTTTAAATACAACACCAAAAATGTCTCATGAAAGCCTGAGGTGAACACAGGCTACAAACTGACAGTAGTAATTTCAAATACTCTGGTAATACATTCAGTGTGTTTCTGCCCAAAATTCTCTCAAATACAGCTGAAACAATCTTTGCCTAAAAGTGAACAAACAAAAATTTACAGGAAAGTTGTTTTCTTCATTTGGCACTGTTAAATGGGCGGCTTGGTAAGATAATGAACTTTATGAGGCACGATGTTGTTAAATTGGTGTTATGTTATCGGCTATTCATGCAACATTGATGTTCCATTCCATAATGTTAAAAATAAGGACTTGTGAGCTTGATTTTGGAGGGTGGGGAAGCAAGGGTGGGTGTTCTTTGTGTTGTATCATGGTGGTGCAACAGTGTACAAAGTTTAAATTGAAAAATTCAAAGGAAATGTATTTTTTTTTAATGATTGTGCAATGTTGTCTGACATGTTTAATTCTTCTACAGATTAACACTAAAGCCCCACAATGTCCTTGAAACCACGAGTAGTTGACTTTGATGAAACATGGAACAAACTTCTAACAACAATTAAAGCTGTTGTTATGTTGGATTATGTTGAAAGAGCAACGTGGAATGATCGCTTCTCGTATCCTTTAAGTGAAAATCTGACTTAATGCATTTAGCACGGAGTAGGCCTGCATTATAGAACAATTTCAGTGGTCTCGATCAGAAACTTGTTGTAAGGTTGTAGCTGTTACTAAGCGTATGGGTCAATGGATATGTTGAAAGGGTTGGGGAATTCTGGGGGATTCTGCGTATTTGGGAAGTGTTCTGTGTGAAAATCACCACAGTAATAAAAAGTAAGCTGGACTGAGTTTTACTCACTTTTAGTAGCTCTGATACTTAACTTATGATACAGCTGTTCCCAAAAGTACATGCACTGAATTTCCCCTGTCCTGATAATGAGTTTTTCTTGTAAGCCCAAGCATGTGTAGCACGGGAAGCACCTAAGACAGAAAATACATGTCTTTAGATTTGGGGGCCCAGGGGGTGGTGAGGTTGTTCTGTTTAGAGGTGTCTCCCTCTTCTTTGCACTTCTAAGTGTACTGATGACTACTGCAATAGGCATTTCTATGGCAAGGGTTTATAAAAAAGCCTTTCTCCCTTCCCTCCACTGTTATTGCCTCTCTATTCCTGACAGTTAAGCTATGTTTAAAAATAATTACTCCTTCTAGCTGTGATCTGTGGTCCTGCTGTTCAAGTCCCAGCTGTACATATATTGTTGTAGTGAAAGGTTTGCTTTTTACATGTAAAATGGACTGGTAATTTTTTACAGATTTAAGTTTCAGTGAACTTCTTTTAAAAGAAGTGTAACTATTCTAACCCTGTGCCCTGTGTCTATATATTCATTAGCCATTACAGTGTGGTGAATAATTGGAGAATTTTAGGAGGCTTTGCAGTTGTTCCACAGCAATTTTACTGAGTTTGATTTAATTATAGGGGAGAAGAATCGCTTAGACTTATTTATTGATTCGTTAATTCTTCTGAGTGGAAAAAGAAGCTCCTGATAAGATTCTTACACATAGACTTTTTTTTTTATACCATAAGCTTATTCTGT
This sequence comes from Stercorarius parasiticus, assembly GCA_013396915.1. Taxonomy (NCBI): domain Eukaryota; kingdom Metazoa; phylum Chordata; class Aves; order Charadriiformes; family Stercorariidae; genus Stercorarius; species Stercorarius parasiticus. The sequence goes on from VWZL01000395.1 coordinate 75,962, forward strand.
GTGCAGGAGTTAGACTCTAAAGTCTCTTTCTAAATGTGTTACAATTTCTCAGAATTGCTTTCTCATGTGCCGGTGTTTTGAATATGTGCATGTGTATAAATACATAAAAGAAAAATACAGTTGCTCATAGTGCTTGTGGAGCCTTTTTCTGCAATATGGTGCAATAATCTTTAAGGAGCTCTTTAATTTTAAAACTTTGTAATTAATTTCTGGGAGCCTGACTCTTCACCTTGTCTTGGAGTCAAGTTCAAATGACTCCAAAATTTACAGACTTCTTGAATTAATTAGTTGTGCACTTATGTGCTGACAAATTGTGCTATGGTCATTCTTTCTAAGCAGCTTTTGAGAATTGCATATTTCAGTCTTCAACAAGTGATTACTTCTGTAGCTTAAAGCTCTAAACATTTAAACAAAGGGACCTAAAACAAATTTAAATCTAAAATAATAATTGAGTGAGAAGTTGGATTGATTCTTCTCGTCACACTGTTTCACTTAGAACTCCTTATGTGGAGGCCTTGTACGCGTCTGCTGTTGATCCTCTTTTGGGATTTACTCCAGTTGATTGAACATCAGAAAGGGAACGCTTATGAACAGCAGGCTCTGGAAGCAGTCTTAGAAGAATCATTTGGCATGTAATTCTTAAGACCTTACTTACTATCATGTCTTAATTATGTTCCTTGGAAAGTGGCACTATTAGTGTCTAATTTGGCACAGGCAAGAGCCTTTTGGCTTATTCTGTATGGCTGAATGGCCTGAGGAGGTTGTGACTTGTAACTTTCAGCATAAATGTTGATTGTTTAGTACTTATGCTACCTTTAACCAAACTCTATGTTTTAACAGAAACCGCTCACTGAGTATTCAACAACTTGGTGAAACCAGTAGTTCTTACAGCTGGTATGTAAGCTTTTTCCAGGTTTTAAATATATAAAGAAAACTAATTTAATGGTACATTTTAGGAAGATGTTGCATTTAAAAAATACATCTTGTTTTTTGTTAGCTTCTCATTCTCTGTTGAATTCGAGTAATCTGTTTCTAAACATCTGCAGGGATTTTAAAGAAAATGTCATATTAACTCTTTTTCTTGCTGCTTAATAAGTACAATAAAAAGGTGACAAATTATTTGATTAGTCAAAACAATGATATGGAAACAAAGGGTAAGATACAGCAAAGAATCATGACTTCAGTGCTGCAGTGTAGTCTAAGAAGTGTTTGCTTTCTCTTGTGCTGCTTGAGACAGCTGATATCAAATGGTGCATGCAGACTAATAGTATTTTAGGGTTGAGAGGTTTGTATTGTGCATATTCCACTTCTAGAACTATTTTTTGCCTCACTACTTCCTCAGAGCTTGTCTTGAATATAGTAATTCTTTGTAACTCTCATCATAATTTTATTGTTAAACATAGCTTATTCTTTAAATATAGCTTATATCTCAAACTTGAAATGCTAAAATGGTAATGGGCTCAGAACCACAACTGTGTAAGAGTTAAAATATTCTGGAAAAGATCACTTGAAAGACCATATGTCACTTTAAACTGTGAGTCATCTTGAGCCACCTTTGACCTTCAGGTTTCCTTTAAGGTTCTCTGCAGAAAGAAGTGTTTCTGAAGTTGTTTCATTGTCTGGTAAATGAGTGACAGTTATGCCTCTCTATTTGAGTTGTTATTTACAATAATTTTGTTGTTATGAATGCATTGTATAACTTTCAAGACTTTGCTTCTAACTCTTCAGTAGGCTGGTGAGTGCTCTTTAAGTTAAGAGACTGATCAAGCTTGATTAGAGAGTGCTAGTTCCTCTGTACTTTGATAACTACCTTTTAGCAGTAGAACTTTTTTGAATGGGTAGAACATCAGAATCTTTCTGTTGTCTTGGATTCTACACCAGCCAAATAAACAGGATGAGCAATACCCGGGCAGGAATTAGCCATACTGCAAATAGGATTATTTGAAAAGTATGTAACATGGACACCTGTTTTTCTTCTGTTTTTCTGCATGTTTGTTCTCTCTCCTCTAATCCCTATTTTACACAGATCCTATGATGAACCAGAAACTTAGAAACATGTATCTTTAATATAAGAACCAGCCCAAAGAGAAGGAAGAGTAAATAAAGGTCATATGATCATGATTCTTATGACTGTGAGTCCTCGAGTACTCTATGAATTTTGATTCTGGTATAGAGGAAGACCAACCATCACCGAAATTTTCCAAAAGCTCTACTTTGATCTTCTAGAGAAAACTTATTCAAAACCTTCGATTAATATATGGTCTTAACTAGATGCTTTTTTAACCCTGAGGACAATATTTGTGAACTTTTGTGGCCTTGGATACAGTATTTTCTTATTGATGGTAATTATTTTTTTCCTTAGTTTGGAATTGCTTTGGCTTCCCATTGCTGGGTAATGCCCCTCAAATAGCAACTACTGGAGCACTTAAATCACACAAGACTTTTTATGTTCTTGTTCTCAACACAGAGTGAAGGCCCCTAAGCAGCAGTTTGCCTTCAGCTTCCTTTGAACTTTCTTACCCTGCAAAACTGTGCGCTGAACTGGAAGGACAGATGGCTTTCACCATTAAAAATAAATATTGAATAGTAAAGGCCTCTTCCTGATCTTCTAAGGGACAGCAGCACAAAAGAAATGTGCTTTGCGTTTATGGAGTAAAATACCATAGATTAATGATTCATCTCCCCTGAAGGGTCTTGTTTGTTTGGGTTTTTGTTTGGTTTTTTTTTTTAAGAGATTCACAATATTTTGAATGCTACACTTTGATTTGAATTCTGGACTGAAAGATATAGTTAGATGAATAAACTAGTACAAATTGAGCAAGAATGTGAACTTTCTGTAGCAAAGCTGATCTGTTACGTGTTTTTGAGACTCATGGTAGCTCTTTTTTGTAGAAATACAGAGAAAAATGGGTATGCAACAAGTAGAATTTGGTGTTGATTTTTATCATTTTGTTAATACAGGAAAACCTGTGAGGTGCCTGTGGAAGTACTTCTGTGATTAAGCTGTTAGTTTAATTCCAGCAGGTATGCAAACTGAGTGTTATATGTCAAGACAGAAGACTAGATTGAGCTTTCTTCATTTGCAAGGAAATTTGACTGTTCTCTAGAACAAGGAAAGGCATGTTTGGAAGATGTGCATCTTCATGAAGGAGCACAGATACCGGTTTTGGTTTTAAATAGGTTTATTACAACTAAGAAACTTGTTTAAAACAGTCACGTCATCTGGACTCTTAACTGAAGCTGAGGGTACAGAGGCTAGATAAATTCAGAGATAATTGTTTGCTGCTTTTGTCAGATAAGCTGCCATTATTGTTTTCTTGTGCTGTTGTAGTGAAGAGTGCCTGTTTCCTCTAACTTCGAAGTTGTTCTTGCAGCAGTGATCCATTATAGTTTTGGTGATTCAGTTAGTCTAGTTGTGGATCTAAAGAGAAAAAAAAAAAAAGTCGTGTCCTCTGTCCTTCTGAGTAGCTTATAAAGGTTTCTACTTCTGGAATTTACTATCACAGAAATATATTTGCATAGTGAAGATGCTTGCAATCTCAATGATATTGAGGATGCCCCCCCTCCTGCAAACAAACAAAAAACAAAAAGTACCAATTGTTCTTTACAATCTGTTTAAGAAAACTTTTCACTCTTTGCTACTAATTTAATAATTTATTTTATTTTATTGGTCATAATTTTGTTAGTTGGTGTAATGTAATTCTAGCTGGTGTTACAAAGCAGTGAATATTGCCTGTTTTGTTTGTTGGGGTTTACGTTTAATGCTCTTGACATTCTGAGAATTCTGATAAAGATGATCTGTATGGATGAAATAACTGTATTCGAGATTAGGCTCTCTGAGATTCTAGTTGCCAAATAAAGGCACTTTTCCATTTAGTTGTCCTACATCAGTATCTTCTCTGTTTTGAGTAGCATTGATATAAAAAATGAAACATGCTTTAGGGAAAAATTGTGTGGTGAAAGCTTGACTATAGACTAAGCAGGTGACTTGTCAACTTATGTCTTCTACCTTCTTTTACACAGGTTTGTGCTTTTTGAAGTAAACTAGGGGAAAGCAGATCTTCTGTCTTCCCTTAATTAAAGAGCTTACCTTGAAAAGTAATCTATACTAAATCATTATTTTTAGCATGGCTGGCTTTATAAAGTGCCTTGACTTAGTAGATAGGCATGATGTTTTAAATAATTTTTGCAGAACTAGTATATTTCCCACAGTTGTTCACCTGAAACTTGACTTAATCCTTCCTTGACTTCTCTGAAAGCAAAGTTCTTAATCATAAATTCTGTTCCTGACAAATTTTTTAAAAAGACACTTTTTGGGCTGCTGCCCATTTACGTGAGTGAGTATAACTGTTTTGTGTGGCTGTGATCTAAACACAATTACTAAAGTGATAATAATGGTTAAAAATAGAATAAACTTTTTTGCATCCACACCATCATTGTGATGACTTTATTTCCAGTGTCCCACAAAATTGTTTACCCGTGGAGTTGGGAGGAATATGCAGGGACTGGTTTGTGGGAGGAAATCTTGAAGTCGGCTTCACTTCATGTTTGCTCTGCTCCATACTTGGCTAATCACGTTCTTAACCTAATTAGTGTTTCGTTCCGTTATCTGAAAAGAAACTCAGTTTCACGTTGGCTGCAAATACAGAGGAAGAATTTTGGATGAAAGCTGCTTTTTCACTTTGAGATAATCATATATTATTTGTAGGTGGCAAATAAGTGTTAGAAGCTGTGTCCATGTGGGGCTACCAGAAGTTCCGGGATCTTAGTTCTAACATGCTGTCACCTTCCACTACTTAAAATTTATTATTGATGCTGAAAACTTAGATTCTTCACAAATCAGGACTTACACTACTTTCAGAAAATGATCCATTTTATCTTCTCTGTGTGTGTGTGTGTGAAGGAAAAAAGGTTCTGTAAATCTTAAATTCTGTTGATAAGTTTTCACACTTTAAGCAGGTACAAACCTTGACTCTGAGCCCAGAGACATTTATGCTTTGTGTGTGGCCTATCCTGAACCTCTTGGAGAGAGACTTTATACTGAGACTAAAATTTTTTTGGAAAATCATGTACGCCATTTGCACAAGGTAACCTATGCAGTTACTGATGTACATATATGTATTGTTTGTCCTTTTTTGACTTTAGGGAGGGGTTTTGTTTGTTTTGTATGTGTGAATGTATGCAGATTTTATGAGACTAAATCACACATGACAGAGTTCTAGAGACAGAACTTATATCTATATATCCGTTATACATAACGCACACCACACAAAACAATGTAAACAGATGTATAGATATCTGTCTATATGCAGCCCAAAAGAAGGAGCTTTCTTTTTAAGCCAACAGTTACGGTTTATATAAAATATCAATTGGCTGGAAAAGTAAGTTCTTTCTTTTCTGTTGAATGCTTATAATAAAACAAGTTACAGAAATGTCTTCATTTTTCAAAGATGCTACAGTTTGTCATTAGCCTTGTGTTACAGTGTAAAAGTATCTACTCTGTTGTCTTGGAAACTGATTGTATATACTAGAGAAAACTTCTGAAATACGTGGGAAATAAAATAACAAAAATGCTTGGGAGGGGAGGAAGTAACAACAAATTATTATGACAAATAACAGTACTTGTATACCTATATAGCTGTGAATTAACTTTTGTCTCATCACCTAGGGCAGCAGATTTCAACAGAATCATGATTCATCATTTTGAATTTATAGGATTGATGAACAGTGTCTCCTTGTATGTCAGTAAAAAGAGAAGTAGATTTAAATAAGATGCCTGCCTGTCTTTGGTGTCGGTATAGGGAATGAAGAATTGCAAGTTCTGCATAGTACTGCTAAATGGCTTGATGCTATTTTTTGAGCTTAGGTATCTGTGTATTTGACAAGATAGACTGGGTATCTTAATGGGTAGTTCCACTGGTTGCAGAGAGGATACCTCTGATGCTTTGGTAGACTAGATCAGTTCATTAAACTGGCAGATAACTCAGCCATAAAAACTCTTCCTCATTTAATGAGCTGGATGAGCTCATTAGCATCATCAGGCAAGTGCCAGCACAGTAGAAGCTCTGGGAAGTAGTGGAAAGCATAAATGCATTTTTTAAATTGGCTATCCACCACTTGTCTTTGAAATAATGTTGGAAAACTTTCGTCAAATTCATACTACAGAGGAAAGCGCTTTTGATTCTGTTTTCTCTGTTAGCTTTCCTCTTTTACATTATTCTTGCATAGGTTTCTTTGCTGCTTGAGCCAAAATTTAAAATTACGTACTCGGAAAGAATTATAGTTGAATTCCTAGGATCTCATCCTCCTTCATAAATCATACTAATTTGTTTAAATTGTTGAACTTATTCCTTTGAAGTATTAATGTATTTTGAGAAGTTCAGTACATCAGCAACTTCTTAGATAATTCTAAATTGCGAAAGATTTGGGCCTAGATTTAGAGAACTTAAGACGTGTTTAAGTGTGCATGTATTTGCACATCATTAAACTTGTTTTATTCCAGGATTCTTGGTAAGTATAAGGGCTTGTGTAACCAGTAAGGCATACTGATTTTAAGTGGTTATAGTTAGGCAACTCCTCCACTGTGCATGTGGCTGCATGAATTTAAAATTGATTTGTGTCAGTGGGGGAATAGTTATTCGAGTTATCCCACCAGTATGATGTGAGAATATGAACCGTGCTTATTCAAGCAAGTACTTCTGCTAAGGCAAATAGAAAATAATATGTTATAGAGATTGTTGCAATGACCAGAAAACTAACAAATCTTCATACTACAAAGTTTTGGCAAGCCAGCCACAACACCTGAAGTTGGGTTTTTTTGCATTTAAAGAGAACAAAGTTATTTTTACACTGGTAAAAGCTTAGGTGTAGTCTTATTTTGAATCTGTGATGTTTATTCCAAAATGATAATCCTCTTATAACTTCGTATGTATGTATGCTATTTTCATACTAATTTTAGTGGGGGTGTGTGCCTTCCTTCACAGAGAGTTCTGGAAGCTGAAGAACAAGTACTGGTTATGTATCACAGATACTGGGAAGAGTATAGCAAAGGGGCAGACTATATGGACTGTTTATACAGGTAAGCTTTGCAAATTAGTAGTTAAACTTTTGAAATCTTGACAGTGATCTGTCGCTTAAGTCTAAGAATGTTGTTTAAAGAGAGCAATATCTGAATATGCCCCAGATCCGTTTTGGAGAGAATATAGTTACGGTTGCAGAACATGAGAAAAAAGGAATAATGCTCCAACAAGTTTTTCTGTGCATTGCTCCTCACCACTGAAGTAATTGTCTAAGATGATTCCTACTGTTCTTTCCTTACTAATATATTCCACCTCTGTTTCTGATGTTGCGGTGCCAAATATGTTGGTGCTCGTCCACCCTGCAGTGAAGTAGCTCATAATCCTAGGTGTTCTTCTACAAGGATGGCATTGTACTGGTGTCCAGTTGAAGCAGCATGGTTTGTTTCAAAGATTAGCCACATACCTTGGCAAAAAGACAGCTCTCCCTTCTAGAAGAGGCTTTCAGACAAGGCTATGTGCTCTCTGGCTCACTTCTTTTCAGGTCAATGTTTGAACTGCAGTGATTGGAGGAGGAGTGAAAATTTTTCCTTGTTTCTTTTTTGAGAACTTCAGAAACCAATAGACTGTATACAGGCAGTCAATTTTACAGTTTTGTTTTTTTCTTCAGTAGATTACAGCCAAGTCTATATATAAAAACACAACTAACCCCTGTTATTTTTGTACTTCTACTGTTTCCTGAATTGTGAGTGTGTTTTGTTGCTACTAGTGATAGCTTAAGCTTGTAAAACGCACCCATTCATGAGTTGCTGGAATTATAGCTATATTGAGGTGACTTTGGATTTACTAGGATTTGGATTTTAATTACGTTCTGACTGTAGGTTCAACATGTCCATTATGCATGTGATACCCAGCAGGTAAATATAATTTATGGGGCACTGTTAATACTGTACTTATTTGATGGTATGATGTGAGGATTTATGAAGAATTTCAATACCTTTACTATTGCGTTAAGAGATCATAGTTGGAAACGACCTTTGAGACAAGTCCAACCACACACACACACACACACACCTGTCACTAGAGCATGCCCTGAAGTGCCAAATCTAGCCATTTCTTAAATACCTCTAGGGATGGTGACTCAACCACCTCCCTGGGCAGGCTCTTCCAGGGCCTGACCACTCTTTCAGGAAAGTAATTCTTCCTAATAGCTAATCTAAACCTCCCCTGCCGCAACTTCAGAGCATTTCCTGATCCTCTCATTATTCACCTGGGAGAAGAGGCCAACACCCACCTCTCTACAACCTCCTTTCTGGTAGTAGTAGAGGGCAATGAGGTCTCCCCTCAGCCTCCTCTTCTCCAAACTAAACATGCCCAGTTCCTTCAGCCTCTCTTCACAGACTTGGTCTCCAGCCCCCCTCACCAGCTTGGTAGCTCTCCTCTGGACCCGCTCCAGCACTTCAATGTCCCTCTTGTACAGAGGGGCCCAGAACTGAACACAGTACTCGAGGTGAGGCCTCACCAGTGCTGAGTACAGAGGCACGATCACTTCCCTACTTCTGCTGGCCACACTATTCCTGATACAAGCCAGAATGCTGTTGGCCTTCTTGGCCACCTGGGCACACTGCTGGCTGATGTTAAGCTGGTTTTCCACCAGCACCCCCAGGTCCTTTTCTGCTGGGCAGCTTTCCAGCCGCTCTTCCCCAAGCCTGTAGCGTTGCTTGGGGTTGTTGTGACCGAAATGCAGGACCCGGCACTTGGCCTTATTAAACCTCATACAATTGGCCTTGGCCCATCGATCCAGCCTGTCCAGGTCCCTCTGTAGAGCCTTCAGTGTGTGATGTGTGTGTGATCTTGTAGAACCCATTAAATTACTGCTAGCAGACTGAGAACAAATGTGGTGGAATCCATCTTGGGCTTGCAAATTTTAGTTCCATAATGTCTCACTGACTTAACTGGAGAGTTGATACGGGACTGGGGGTGGGGGAATCCTATTTAATGTGTATGAATCTCACTGATTGTGCTTTGTGTAACAGATTTTCTGAACGCTTGAGTGCTTCTGGTCATAAACCACCAAATTAAAATACTTCTCCAGCAGTGTGAACCTGATTTTTTTTGTTTTATTTTTAAACAAGCTTGGGCATTTTTTTTTCCCCTGACAGTTGTTATGCACGCGAACCAACCTGTAAATATATATAAGTTCAGTAGAGTGGTATTCATGTCAGTGAAGCCAAGTTCTTAAAATCTGATGTTATTTATTTCATGCCAGCTCTGCCCATTCTAACTCTTCTTCCTGCTTTGCATATGGTGTTTTCATCCAGAAAATGTACTTTTTAGGTATTTTGTTGGAAATAATTTTACTTCAAAGTTATATCTTCTTTCTTTGTGTTGGAATTCTGAGTTTTCTCATATACTATCTTTTAAAAGTCTCTAAAGGGTATGACTTCAATAAAAAAATGCACATTGTAATGGGAACTAAAAGACCCTCTCACATGAAGGCAAGAAATAATTCAGTGCTTGATTAGTAGTCATAATGACTTTCATGCATTAGAAACAATTCATTACATGTTATGGCGCTTTTTTGGGGGGTTTTGAGAGAATTTTTTGGGTGCAAGTACTTCTGAAGACCATAAGAAGGTATTCTGGTTTTTATAAAGCTGTTGGAGTTCTTTTCTTACTTGCACACCTGCTCTCAAAAAAGTACCATAACTTAGTTGACTCTGTTGTATCCCAGGATCTAACTTGTGTAATTCTTCCAACAATGAAAACCGATTAATCTTTACAGCTAGTGATCTTAATGTTATTTTTAAATAGGTTCCTCTAAAATTTAGACTCGTGTCTCTGCTTCTTAATCCTTCTACCCTGATAGGTAATATTTGACATACTACTAAAATGTGGACGCTATACTTTTGAGCAAAATTTATAAAACACGAGACTAATCATGTGACTGGCAACGCAGTCAAATGATTTTTTTCTGTGTTGTTGGTTTTGGTTTGTTTTTTTTTTTTTTCGCCCAGCCCTCGGGTGCATTTTACTAGGAAAACAAATTTGCATTCAATTTGAAAACTAAAATCCCATATGTGCTTGACTAAACCTAGGTGGTAAAACTGATGTAATAAGGAACACCTGGTGTTAAATAAACTTCTTCAGTTGTTTTTGTTAGTTCTGATGATAAACATAATAGATAAAAACAATGCTGGACATTGGGGCTTATCAGTGCCTTGGTGCTGTAATTGTTTTTGTAGGTAATCCTACAAAAATCCTGTGAAAAATCTGTTTTGTGTACCTTTATTTCAGGTAACTGAAGCTTTTTCTTATCCAGCAAATAGAAATTAATTTAGATGATTATTTTTTTAAAAAAAACAAACAACTGAAGTTTTAAAATCTGCTCATAATAAAATCCTGAAAAAATAAACACACATAGTTCAGCTTTTGCTTTGTTTGTTTTTGTCTTTTTTTATAAACACTTCTAATAATACCAGTATATTAATGTATAGTAATTTTTAGTTCTTTAGCCTAATCTTAGTTCTTTTTCCTTCTGTACTTTTATGTGAAGCATCTTCCTTCCCTTTCAGGATTAAACTTCAGCCAGTTTTGTCATGATAGGAGTAATTTGTATTCTGAGTAACCTGTAACACAGTTCAAACTGGTATTAGTTCTAGTCCCCGTCTCATTTGCTTACTAATTATGTAACTTGGTAAATGTGGGGAACATTCAAACAAACAAGAAGTCCTATTAACACTTGAAACTGAAATTAGCGGTATCTTTCTATTGAAACTTCTTCCACTGAAGGAACAACCTTCATTTTAGACTATAATTTTAGCATTTGGTATCCCTGGGAGGTTTACATCCACATCAGATAGTTGTTAGTGGTCTCATAATTTTGATAAGCATGTTGGATTCATAAAATTTTAGTATCTGCAGTGCTTTGTCGTAATGAAAAGACTTCATTTATTTGCTAATCCTCAAATTGTGGTAGACTACTTTAACCCTATTTTACAGATCTGTAAACCAGTGAATACTTCATCTCTGTTTGAGTGAATCAGAACAGATAGTGGATTATGAAAATTTCCAGTCATGAGCACTTGTGTGTGTACACTGCTAGACATGTTCAAGCATTCTGCTTATATAAAGCACGGTGGTTCTGCTGCTTTTAGTATAGCTCTTCTGAAGTCACCATTGCATGTTTTCATTGGAGCATTTAAAAAAAAAAAGTAGGTGTGAACAAACCTCTGAAGGTCATCCTTATGCTCAGAGTAGGGCTAACTTCAAAGTTAAACCAGGTTGCTTAAGGTTTTGTTGAGTCAAATTCTGAACTCTTTCAAGGACAGAGATTTTGACGCCTTTATGAGCAGCCTGTTTTAGTGCTTGATTACTCTCACTGAAAAAATTTCCTGTATGCCTGTTTGGAATGTGTCATACTGCAACTTGTCCCTTGCTTCTTGTCTTTTCTCTGTGCTCCTCTGAGAAGAGTTTATCTTCATCTAATGTATGTCTCACGCTCTGCACCCTATTTCAGTGAGCTTTCTCTGGACTCTCTTCCACTTGTCCAGATCTGTTGTATTTGGGTACTCAAAACTGGTCGTAATATTCCAGATATGTTCTCACAAGTGCTGAGGAAACAATCACCTTGCTCAGCTTGCTGGTACACTCTTGCTAATGCAGCCAAGGAGGTGTTTGGTTCACTGTTGGCTCAGCAAGACAAACTGCTAATTTAGTATTCACCCATGAGGAACATGTTCAAAACCGGTCCCTGGATAGACGGAGCACCGATGATCATACAAATGCACATGGAAGTTATTGAAAACACTATTACAACTGCTAATTCCTATTACAGTCATGTACTCATTAACAACTTTGACATGTGGTTGCGTACGCATTCTGTAGCTTGCAAAACAATTTAATTGTGCAAGTGGTGCATTGAAGAAAATCTTGAAAAACAAACTGAAGGCTTCTGAAAACTAACTGTAATAATTAGTCCTAGCTAATTGGTTACTTTTTTAATTGCCTCCTATACATCAGAACAGTGAATGATATTGCCACATAGGGTCTTAATCCATCTCTCTGTCCATGAGCACTTGCAGTGGCCTGTGAAAATCATTATTGGGTACTCTCGCTGCCAATTTCTGAAAGCAGTTTCCTCAGCACTTGGTCAGGTTTATTCCTATATACTATTCTGCTAGGCTCACTTCCCATTTTGGGTATCTGACTACGTGTGTGGAAGCAGGGGAAGAGTGATTAATCAAAAGGTTTTTTTTTTCTTTTTCTTTGGAGAGCTTTCAGAGGAGGAAAAAATCAGAATAGAAGGTGTCTACCCCTTTTGTTTAAAAACGTTTGGTACTGTAGAAATATACATAATCACGTGTGTTGTTTTGTGGTGTCATATCGTGGATGGACAGAGATTTAAAGGAGGTTAATTCTTTTGGCTTTATCATGGAGAACATGGAGAAAATAACCAGGTACACTCTTAGGTTTATTACATTCAAGCTAAATTTCACAATGTCTATTCTGCCAACATCAATATTTGTTTCTTGTCCAGGAATGTGTAATTCAAACTACTAAAACCAAATAAAACATTAAAAGGAAAAAAATATACATCTGATCCTTCTGACAAGAATTTGCAAAGTCTGTCCCTGCAAGGACACTGTGGGCTATTGAGATGTGGAAACAGCTTTGGGAATGTGGTCACTGTGTCTAGAATAGTAATCCGAGGTTAGATTATTGTCCTTAGTTGATCTAAAAGTACCAAATATGTGAAAGTTACCAGGTACCCTGTCCCAACAACTAGCTACCCTTCTAATTGTTAAATTAGTTTTTGCTAAATTCCTTGTAAACCAACTTATCCTTTTATTTTGCTTATTTACCAAGCCCTTTGTATATATTTGCCCACAAAAATATACATGTACCAAAAATTGTTAATTTAGATGGAACGCTGTCTTTCAGTATTCCACTGTAAAGTAGGTATTTGTTTTGACTGAGTCTTGTATAACACTCTTTTTAATTCCGAACTTTTTAACCTCTTCCTGGAGTGGAAGCTTGGTAGGTGTATTTTCAGGTTTGGGTACCTAAAGGTATATTGCTTTGCTAATACCATGAAAGGAAACAAACCTCACTTTTCTCATCGTTTGACGTTTTCCTTGTTGGACAGTAAACAATAAGCCTGCACAGGTGTTCACTCAAGTAATTGGGCCTGAGCTGTGTGATCAGGTATTTAAACTTTTCACCTGGAAGTTTTATCTGAATAGTAGCAAGAGTCTGTGGGTGATTTCTGGTATTGTCAATTTATGGCCAACCCTTGTCTCCACAGTAAGTTACAGATGAACCTTATGGATTGTCTTCTAAAAGTGAGAAATACAGATGAAGTATTTGAAGTAGTTACTCAAGGTGAAAAATGGTTTATGACTTCAGTGGAGAAGTTGATTTGAGATTATACTGTTTGCACATCCTTTGCGGTTATTTGCTTGTGCTTTTGGTTGGTTCTAGAAGTTGATGGTAAAAGTAGGGGAAGGGGAGAGGAAATGTGGGCAAATTTGGTTTTGGTTTTGAGGCAGATTGTGGTGAAGCTCTTGCCATGAGTGGTTCTGCCTACCCGCTTCTTGCACACCCCCTTTTTGCTTGAATCAGGTAGGTTTTTGCAGGGGTACGTGATCTAGGTTAAATACTTGTGGCTACCTTGTTCGTAAGATGGATCGGTTGCCCAGTCTGGGTTTGTTGAGAAGGCATGTACTGATGGAAGAAAGAGGGTGTGAATGAGTACAGTGTAGGTTTTTCCTTTTTAGCAAGCTTAACAGGAAAAAGCAGAATGGCAGCTGCTGGCTTTGTTCATGTGGGGAGGGTGGGAAGTATCAAGGAGCGTGCCTGCTTAAGGCTTGTGTTCCAGCTATTCTGGATGTCCGTACAAGTTTTATATGAAGTGGCAGGTCTGTAGCCTTCTACACAGACTTGCATTTATAACTGGTGGTTATTGATGGTATCAGAGTTTACAGTACTCTGTAAGACTCTGGAGTCTGAAAGTAGGTTAGGCTGCTGTATTCCAGTTTGTCACCACTGCAGTATCACAAGTCTTCCCTCTTTGGACTCTGTGGTGTCCTAAATTCTTTCAAGTTCACAGGTTTCCATAGCGTGTTTCTCCTTTCTTCTTTGCTTGTCATTTGCCTTCCTGCCCAAAGTGTTCAGACATCACGAATCTGGTGCAGTCTCTGAAGCCTGAATCTCTTAAAGTGTTTCAGTAATCTGACTGTCTTCAGTGTCTGAAACAGGGCATCTCAAAACTGCTAGCTGGATTGGAATTTAAAAAGAATTAAAAATTAGTTACCTCATTTAAGCACTAACATAAAAAAATTACAAGTGTAGTTATGAAAGATATTAGAAATACTTTTCCCAGTTAATCTGGGAAAGAGGAGGAGAAGGATTCGGTTTAAAAATGTTATTACGTTTGTTTTAAGGGAATACTGAGAATTTAGAGGGATGTTTTGTCAGGTCTTGTGCCGAAACCATTTTATGTTCTTTCTAAAAATGAAGTATATAATAGTAAATACTAAAATAAAAAATATTTATAACATATCTTCTTTATAACTGTTAATTAAAATAATTTCTGCAAATTCTTCTCTTATCTTTAGAATTTGTAATACAGCTGTTTGCTAGTTACCACGACCTGAATAAGGGATCATAACTGACAAAATTGGCCCTGTAAAAACTGATGCTGTCTGAGAAATGCAAAGTAATAAACAGTACAGGTAGAAGAAAATACATTGTACTTAAAAATAGCTGATACTCAGTAATGCTTTTCTATCATTAAAAATAAATAAACTGGTGCCATTGTAATGCTAGTCAACTTCTTAGAATTTAGCAGTTATTTTGCATGGGTATGAGTAATGTGGCAGTGTGTTGAAAGGTTGGATACTTAGACAAGTATATTGCATACCAAGAAAATGCTGATGGTGATGTATCAGGCTACTGTTTGATATCTCAGTTGCTAACACCGTACTGCTTTAATATGGTGTAAGGTCTTTTAAATTGAAGTAATTTATATTTTTAAGGATTTCCTACAGATAGCAATGGCATTGGTTAAAAGAGGTTATCTTTCGTGATATGGAAGACATTCCACATTAAAAAAAAAAAGGCAACTTAACTTTTGCCTGTTTTGATTAGAATATTTTTATTTCTATAGGTACCTCAACACACAGTTTATTAAGAAGAACAAATTGACTGAAGCTGATCTTCAGTATGGTTACGGAGGGGTGGATATGAATGAACCATTGATGGAAATAGGAGAGGTAGGTATCTCTGAAAGTGGGAGTGGATATCAACGGTATTCAGAAGCGCTACAAATTCATCTTTGTCCTGTTACACTTTGACTTCTCTGTGTCACAGGATCTGAATAGTTAAATACGGTAGAAAATGTAAGCACTGAACCCTTTTGTAAAATGAGATTACAGTTTTGATGTAGAAATATATGGTGAAGGCATGGGGGGGAGCAAATTTGAAAACTATTGGAGGACTTAAATTTAAAATACGATAATAGACACCGCCTTGCAAAAAAATCTTGATGACACCACTATCTAGAAAATATTTTGAAGAGGCAATACTTTTGTTTTTGGAAACCCTTTAAAAATTACTTTTAGGCCTCTATTTCTTGATATCACAAAGTGTAACACCTTTTTTTTTTGAGTCTGTGTGAATGACTGGTAGTTCAGCTGCTTCGGGGACTGTGAATAGTCAGGGCTTGTTCTTGGGGCTGGGTGTTGCTGATGTATTAATGAATTTTCCCTGTTGCAGTGTGCTACTCCGTTCTGAGGTATCACCCAAAGGATGGTAGTGGCAACTTTTGTCCATAGCTTTCTGCCCTATGATATGTTTACTAAAGAAGAACAAACAGCTGACCTGATAATTCAGCTTTTTTTGAGTATTCTGTTTTCCTCATGTTTATGGAATCATATGCGGGGCAGAAGGACAATGACACACACTTTTCTTCAGGCTTCCCAGCAGTGGTTCCTAGGAGGGAACATCCATAGCTCATCATTTAGGCAGGTTATGGGGAGGGTCAAGATTCTTAAACTACAGCTGGCAACCTTTGGTTTTTGTTTCAGGTGTTTGGATGATGATGTCTGGAAATCTACTAATGAGTTTTTCATTGTCTCACTCCTCAAGACTCCTTTCATTTCTCTTTACGAAATACTGTATTTGTAATCCGTAGTATTGGGAGGTGAATTTTGGATCTTGAGGCAGTAAAGTTAATCTCTGTTCATTACTGTTGTAGGATTAAACTTATGGCAATTACTCCTTTGCTCTGAAAAGGAACAGAGACTTGAGTCCTACACTCAAGTAGTTTAATGCATTAAATTGCAGCACTGATTTTGGTGAATTCATTGTCCCAGAAATAAAAGTAGTTCATGTTCTTGACCTACAAGGCACTTGCCAAGCTTATTAAGTCTTCGTTTTGAAAGCATTTTCTCTTTCATTATGATTATTCCAGTTTAGGATTCTATTTTTTATTCTTTGGATTACACTAGGGGCTTTGACAAAAATCTTTATTTCAATTGTTCATCACTTAAGGATGGAGGGAGCACGTGTGCTTATTTTATATATAGTTCTCTTCAGTCTCAGCATGAATTTACAGAAATAATGCCCAGTATTTGTAGAGGCAAAACTATACTTTTTATGTACTGCAGTTTCTGTCTCAGCATCACTCCTGTGTGCTAATGAAACTTTGGGAGCTTTTCAGTAATCTGAAACAAGTACATGCTTGCTTAGTTCTTCTGTGGTGTGTAACAGTAGGTGCATACAAGAGACCGGACGTGCGTATGTGATGTGTATGGGCATGGCTTCAAACAGTTTATCATCTCGATAAGCATTCCAGACATTCAGTAATTTTGTAATAGGAAAAATACAGGATGAGATCAGTTGATGAAAGTAGTCTGCCAGTGCTTGCAAGAGATTATTATTTTTTTTCTGTCCATATGTTATGAATGCATGGTGAAAGGTACTACTTTTCTGAGGTGAGCTCCTATCACCAATTTCGGACTTCTGAGCTTTCAGTGACTCTATGGGGAGCCCTGAGATGGAAGGTAGTTAAGATGTGCCTTCTGTTTATTTTCACCCATCATGGGGTAACAGATTCTAGAAAATGGAGAAAACTGCCATATTCTGTGTTATCAATCTACGTGGAGAAGTAAAATCAGTCCTTCTCTTTAAGGAGGAAAAAAAAAAGTCTCTTGAACTAATACATTAAGTTGCTGGATTGACCTGTCTGTATTTTACTTGACGTGGAAATTCCAACAGGCAACTTGAAGCTGTTTCAGATTGGTAGATCATATGTGAGAGGTGTCATGTTAGAGACCGCATTGCAGAATAGAGTCACCTGAGGTCATCCCCTTCTTCTCATAGCCACAAAATGTCAGGTTTGGGGGTGTTTTTTGGTTGGTTTTTTTGGTTGGTTTTTTTGGTTGGTTTTTTTGGTTGGTTTTTTTGGTTGGTTTTTTTGGTTGGTTTTTTTGGTTGGTTTTTTTGGTTGGTTTTTTTGGTTGGTTTTTTTGGTTGGTTTTTTTGGTTGGTTTTTTTTGTTGGTTTTTTTGGTTGGTTTTTTTGGTTGGTTTCTTCTCCAGAGCTAGCTTCTTTCAGCATTGTCTGCTGGATGAGTTCCTTACGTCTTAGGGAAACTGTTTTCCTCTAACTGTTCTGCTGCTGCTCTCCACAAGGCAAGGCAGTGAAGATGACTCCTAAGAAAACGTTGAATTAACAACATTATCTGTCTTTTGATTTATAAGCAAACCTTTACCTCTTCTTTGAACCTGCTTATGATGCAGTTGAATCAGCACTCCCTCCCAGATTTCTGTACCCTTTATTACAGCATGGGATAGCTGTGACAAACAGAGCAAGTTCATTTGTCTGCTCTTTAAAAGGAAGATTTATTCCACAAAGTGGATCAGATTGCATACCTAGTCAATAGCTGGATGCCTACTTTCAGTTAAGACATACCTGATCAATATTTTAATTTTTACAGCTAAGGACCTGTTAGTTGTGTCAAAGCTTTCTTAGCAGCAATATTCCCCGGTCCTCACTGATTTTGGGCATTTCATTTTTTCCCAGTCTGCTGCTCACTGGTAGGTGTTTTTAGAGGTCTCAAATGTGTGTGGGTGTATGAGGGATCACATTATCCACTTTGGGCTTTAAATTTGATATTGACTTTGGTATAAAAACTCCTTTGAATGATTGCAGTTATGTTTTTAAAAATGGTATTTTTGGGAGGAATTACTTCACCCACAAGAGTTTGGGATACTTGAGTCCATTTGACCTATTCTTCTAATCATATATTAGGAATAGAATGACCCTATTTGAATTCCATTTAAGTCAAATATCAGCTTGCCAGTGACTTTGCTTAAGCTGTATGCATCTTAGTTTGGAGATGCTCTCTCTGTGTTGGGTACAAGGTTTCTGTATCCTTGACTCTAATCGCTGACAAATTGTTCAAGAGACATTCCATTTTGACAGCTGAGGTTTATTTTGCTATCATTTTTAGAAATACCGGTGTCTGTACACATTCAAACACTTCCGGTGGAAAGGCATGTTACCTCCCTATTACTGTGCAGATGTTTTGTTTATATGTACACTCAAAACTTGCCCTCATAACCTGCTTGCCTTAGGGTCCTCATATGTGTTTCAGAATCCTTGAGACAGTGGAACCAAGGAATAAATCAGTCCTATTAGATGTGTGGGAAGCATGCATTCAGACACTGCCTTTTTAGAAATTCTATGTCTGACACTGCTAGTGTACAGATATGTGTGATCTTCATTTGTATGCAATCAGATGTTCTAAAAGAAAAATGATAAAATAATATACTAATATATTGACAAAGGTTGGGGGGGGTTGACACAAAAGAATTTTAAAATGAGAAAGGAGAGGGTACCTAACAACTTAATTATTAAAATCCTGAATGTGAAATTGCATCATCTTTGGGCTTGTTTTGGGTGGGTTTTTTTTGTATTTTTTTACTGATGTAAACTTGTGTTATGTCCTGACAGCTAGCTCTTGATATGTGGAGAAAATTAATGATTGAGCCACTGCAGGCCATCCTTATTCGGATGCTCCTCCGAGAAATAAAAAAGTGAGTGCTTGATTATTTTTTGCTTTTACACAATGTGGGCGTATTGCACTTCTTACTTTGAAAAGTCTGGGTACTTTGACCAAATTCTTTTATGAGGCAGCTTCTTGCCTGGTGATGGTGTTCTATCACCTTTTCTCATTGTATCTACATACTTGTGGTTTGCATGTGTAGAAAAAAAACTCTGAAAAGAAAATAGTTAATGCACTGTAACCCGAGGTTAGTGATCTTTTCTGTTTCAGCAACCCTTCTTATCCATGGGACTGAGGAGTAGTTAATATAATTCTCCAGGTCCCATAGGATGCCTTTTGCATTTTTCTCCACCTTATGCTGACTGCTTATGGCTTCTGTGGTGTCAGTAAACTTAAGGACTGGGACTTAATGCAAAGATTTGCTGAAGCCAGAAAAGTTATGTTGCTTTGTATGCCACTCAAAACAATTCTTGCTTATCTGCCAGGAAGACTAAGGTTCTGGGTTTCTGTTGTTCAGATGAGTGACTTCACTTAACATTCTTGGTGCTTTACTTGAAGGAAATGGAAATAATTATTTTTTTGCACTTTGAGTCAGTTTATTATTTTATTTCTGAATACCTTTGTTAGTTTTAAACAAAGATCCTGCTAGTTACAGGGCTTGGGGCTTTTTAAGTTTTGATTTAAAACCTTTATACTATTTAACTAGAAAAGGATCTGTTTGTTTATGAATAAACAGAAATTTTGAAATATACTACAGACCTTGTGTATAGTTGTAAGTTCCATCAGTTTCTACACTTTCACTGCTGTTTAGGGTAGCTCTGCAATTGCCTAATGACTGGGGTTTTTTTAAAGTGATTGCATACCTCACTCAGGTGACCAGGCACTTGGTCAGAAAAAAGTTGTATTTATAAGGCATTAAAAAACTGATTATAATATTATAACTTTATTTTTTCCTTCCTGAATTACATTTCTGACAACTAAGTAACTGATATGATGTCCCTCTCAGGTGGTATTTCTGAAGCCAGGAAGTATTTATTTGCTTTCAGTTGTTGAACCATGCTTCCTTTGTAACCAGTGCTAATATTGCTTTATCCATACGTTTACTATAACAATTTATTTTTACTAAATGAATATTGCTTAATTTATGGTGAAGAGGATTCTGCTTTGTCACATTAAGCACAGTGACATTGAAGACTTGTTTTAGTCAATCTGTGTATTTCACTGGTAGGTGGGAGTGGAAATCTGTGTTAAAACTATTTTCAACAGACATCTGATGCCTCTTACAAGTAATGGTATGTATATACCTTGAGGCTGACTGCAGACCTCACAAGGGTATTTAGATCAAGACTGCCACTGGCTCTGTGGGGTGTTAGATCTTGAGACTGTAACAAGTTGATATTATTTGTTATTAAACCATTTGGAAAGTTTTTATTTAAAACTTGAGTCATTGTCTTTAATGGTTGGGTCTGTATTTTTTTCCCCTCCCTTATTAAGGTTTTTTCTGTGTGATGTCAAAGAAGTTAATTCAACTCTGTTTCTCAAACCGTATGTCTAATAATTCAGATTAAGCTTGTTATCGCCACTTTGTGATCTGCCTATCATGTAACGAGCTGTATAAGAGAGAACTTATTATAACTGTTCTTGCTGGTATCATTAAATGTCAGGCTTGCTATGGGTATTCTGAGGATGGCCTTTGCATGTAACTATGGGCTTGTTTCTGTTCTTTGATCTGATTCCAGTGGTCGGTACAGTTTGTAAGAGGCAAATTTAAAGAATTTGCTGCAAACGGATGTTAAATGTCTTTTAGCATTGAGTTCAGCTATTCAGGGATTAAACAATGTCTTTGAAGAAATGGATATCAATAAGTTACATCTATCAGAGGGGCAAGAATATGCATGGGAAGTTTATTACCTAAAAAAATTAATAAAATTACTAATACATGTATATACTTAGAAACCTCTCGATTAGATGCCTTCTTAAGTGTGTGCATGGTTCAATTTATTAAAATGTTTTACAAAATAATTAAAATTTAAATAGATGGGACAGTTGAACTTCTATAACCAGAAGATTTTGCGTAGTATACAATATGTGGACTTGATAACCAACATTGTAGGCAACTAGTTGCATATAAAAGTATGCTTATTACTGTACTGGAAAAGGTAGGGGGAGCAGAGCCACAAATTTTGCTTTCAGGTTTTGTTTTATCAATGTATTTAACTGGAATTTCAAAAAAGCTTCTGATTAAAATCTTGAACATATCTACTTTTTAGAAGCTATAAACTTGTGCAATATACTATACATTTAAATTAACAATAAACTTTTTTGGCACATGAAAAATAAAGAAGTACAAGTAGTGACTTGTGGTTCAGCTGAACAAGATGGCTAAACTGATCTAAGAGTTTGCTGATGCCAAAAAGGAGCAGGCTGTGCTCTACTACCTTTCTTGTGCTGAATTTGGTGCTCATCTAGTCCCTTAGAGAACTAACTCAAGTCCTAATATGACAGAAAACCATCTTGGCTAGTATTTCTCCAGGTTAGCATGATGAGTCAGTTCAGCAAAGAATTAGATGAGTGCCAAAGCAATGCAAGAGAGATAGAGGCCTGTGACTGAGCAAAAGGGAGCAGGATTAGCCCCCTTGAACAGCAAATAATTGTTAAATCACTTAAGCCTGTCTTGTCTGACTACACTCCTCTTAATATAGAGTTCTGAATATAACACACTTTCTTCCCCCTCCCTCTAGCCCAAGCACTCCTCCTACAAGGCAAGCTGAATATCAACTTACGCATTTTTGTTTCAACACAACAGGAAGCCGACAAGATCTCGAATTGTGAGAAAATTCATCTATGAAATTCTTAAACAGAAATAATTTGGAAATTATTCAGGTGCTATCTCAAATGATAGTGTGATTAGTACAGACTAACCAGGAGAGGCTTCTCTACTAAAGATAACTAACACTTCCTAACTAACTGAACATATTCCTGTTTAAGCTGATATGTTATTTATACCGTTTGTTTGAAAGGAAAGCTATTGGAAGTTAATAACTTCTTAAAAAGTGTTCAAAACAGGCTCTTCTAGTTCATTGTGAATTCTGTAGTTAATTGGTCTTGATAGACCATTGGTCTGACACAGCAGAGCGCTTCTTTTGAATGATGGAATCTTCTTTGAATGAATACCATATTTATTATTGTAACATAAACTTTAAATATGTTCTATGGGGCTATAGTAGTACACTGGACAATACATGTTAAACTTCCGCTGTTAGCTTTAGTCTGAAGATAGGAATAAGATGGAGTTAATATAAAACAGCACAATGTCCTCGAACTTGTGTTTTGTAGTTTACTCCATTTCTTTTGAAAAGAGAAACTCGTAATCAGCAGAATTAGTGAAACTTGTGTTTCTAGTGCTTTACCTTTTTGTCCAGGCTGCCCACCAAACATCATCATTCCCTTCTACCCTCCCAACATGTCCTGTGATATCCCCGCTTCAAACAATGCAGCAGCTGCTCTGTAGCTGTATGCATCTATATTGCTTGCTGACTGCTGCCAAGAAGGAAAATATGCACTTAACAGGCTTCCACCTTGGTGGGGTCACCAATTTCTCTTATTTTAGTTTGGCAGATACTCTTACTACTACAACTTTCATGAAAATCATCTTTGAAAATTCTGTAACTTCTGAAACTTCTGTTGAAACTAGCCATTCGTGTAGCAAATTCTTGGGAGTGGAGTGGCATTGGTGTAAATAACTACCTGAAGGTGCTGCCAAAGTGGAAAGAATGCTAGTTGTGTGATATATACCATTTATCACATAGGTTCATGATGAAGTTCATGATACAGTTCTGACAATAAATTTTGTGATTACTTTGCTGTAAATGTATCGTACCTTTCCTGTGAAGACAGATGGAGAGAGAGAGTTGGGGTTGTTCAGCCTGGAGAAGAGAAGGCTCCACCGAGACCTTACAGTGGCCTTCCAGTACCTAAAGGGGACCTACAGGAAGGATGGGGAGGGACTTTTTACACAGGCATGTAGTTAGAGGACAAGGGGTAATGACTTCAAACTGAAAGAAGGTAGATTTAGTTGTGACGAAGGAATTGTTCACCATGAGGGTGGTGAGACACTGGAACAGGTTGCCCAGAGAAGTTGTGGATGCCCCATCCCTGGAGGTGTTCAAGGCCAGGCTGGATGGGGCTTTGAGCAGCCTGGTCTAGTGGGAGGTGTCCCTACACATGGCAGGGGGGTTGGAACTAGATGATCTTTAAGGTCCTTTCCAACCCAAACCATTCTATGAATACTCACCCACTGAGGAAATGTATGTTAAGCTACTAAACATTCTGCAAGGGTGCGGGTAAAAATGTGGAGTGTGGTTATCTGTCTTTAAAAAAAAAAAAAAAAAAAAAAAATGCTTACATGATCCTGGCAGTTGTGCCAAACTTGTCATTTGAGTGGCAACTGCATCCTCACTACCTCTGTTTAAATCCTCTGAAGATGATTTAAATTCTTTCTTTGTTGTTTACTACCAGCTACCCAAAAGGCAGGCAAAGCCAGTTCCATGTTGCATTCCTCTTCATCTGTCACCTTCATGCCCTCTGGCCTCTGCTTCAAAAGCCCATCTCTTCCCTTGCAGCTTTTCCATAGAGCATCTGCCTCCTTTACTTTTACAGCTTTTTTCCTAATGATACGTTGATCTTTGAATCCCCTGGGCCTGACCTTTGCTGCCCTCTTTCTTCCTGCATCTGCGTGGGCTTAAGGTCTGTGAAGTGGCATGTGAACCAAGCAGAGGGGAGCTGAGTCTTCATCTGTTATTATAGTGATTTTTCTTGTGTTTGTGTCACCGGTATCTTTCCGGGTCCAGAACCTCGCATTCCAGAAGCAGACTGGACTGCTCTGCAACATGCTTAATTTTTAGTTATGTAGCTTCCTGCACTCCGTGACACAGTGCTGTTGTTCACAGGCTGCATGTGTCCTGCAGCTTACTGTGGTCCTGGTCCCCTCTGGGATGGAGCTGGGTCCAGTCCCTGGTCTGATGTAACCCTTCTTCCCTTCTGTAACATGCTGCTGCCATCATATAACCAGACCCAGCAGAGGGACATCGGCAAGAATGCAGGGTGTGATTACATGGACCCAAACTCAGATTTATTCCATTGGTTCAGCTACCAGAACCAGAGGAAACCTTCCTGTTCCCCAGGGGGGAAAAAAGAAATAAATAAAAATCAGACCATCGCTGCTGGAGCAGTCACTTGTTAGGTTAGCTCGTTTGTAACGGGTGACCAAGCTGCATAAACCATACAGTGACTGTTTGTCATCTGTTAGGGAGCTAGTACTTTCCACTCGTCATGAGCTTAAGTTTTCAGATCTTAGGACACAGTAGTATTTAAAAGCAATGCACGTAATTAAGTGTTGTGAATATATGAATAGTGTGTGGTTTATGTCATACGACAGCTGGTGTGGCTGTTATGGTAAACCTCCCTAGCTCATGGGCATTCTCTGGAGTTTTTATCAATTCCAAACCAAAATGAATGAAATTAGCAAAATTATTTCCCCCCCATTCCACCACAGCCTGGATGGACATATGGTAGTGTTAGGGTTTGAAATATTTTTGCTGGCTTTACTCCCCGCCCCCAATTTTTTTTTTTTTAAATCACTTGTGTAAATGACTCTCCTGTACCATCATAAGTAGTTTCTTTCAGAGAACTCATTTTGTCTTTTCAGTGCAGTCTGGGTAAAGTAAAAGTCCTTATTCTATATACATGTATATGTGTGTACGTATGTATTTAGAAGAGGAAATCCTTTGAAATTACAACTGTTGATCCTTAAGTGTAAATATATTTCTGTAAATCATATTTTAGTCCTATTTAACACCTTAGGAGTTAAGGAATATTTTTTACTTCTTTGTAAATTGTATGTGAAAGGTGGTCTTTTATAGAACAGTTCATGTTCTAAGAAAGTCTCTGCTGCTCTGAGTGTGGGTCTGTTATTTCCAATCTTTGCAAAGGAGTGAACACTAATGTCTTTAGCATGCAAAACACTAGTTTTAATTACTTTTGTTTTCAACTGAATGGGACTAAAGATAATATCTTCTTCACTTGAACTTGCTCATTTAAAGCTAAGAACTTGACTGGAAAATGTGAGATTTTCCTCTTCCAATGTATGATTAAAAATTGTGACAATGCACCTAGTATGTTTTTTGTTCCACTTGACCTCTACATATTGAGTAGTAGATATTCAGAAAAGAAAATAGTATGCCTCTTGGCATGATGTTGGCAAAAAATTTTTATATTTTTTTTGGTAGGATTGTGAAGATAGTCTATTTGATAAAGGCTACACATGCAAGATGGAACTTATTGTAACTTTTAAAGTACTTGCCTAGAGTATGTAATTTGGAATACTTATATCCTTATCAAACACTTGGAAATTTCATGACCTGCAAATGCTTTTGAATAGTTTATGAATTGCGATCTCAACAATTTAAAAGATAGGAGAGAAAGAAGAGTGCATTTTTATTTTAAGATTAATCTGCTTTAATTTTGCCTGTCTAAGCAGAAGAATTTGCTGGAAAATGTTTTCATCCAATATTATTTCATTCGACTATCAGATGAGTTACATTAGGTACCTATATTCTCATGAATGTTTGCTTTGCCTGTTTCAGTGATCGCTGTGGAGAAGACCCAAACCAGAAAGTAATCCATGGGGTTATTAACTCCTTTGTTCATGTTGAACAGTATAAGAAAAAATTCCCCCTAAAGGTAGATACGCACTTCTGATTTATGCTTTTAATTTTGAATGTTAATCTAGTATATGTATTATTTGTCCTCTAAAAAAATTTCTCCCTTTTAGTTTTATCAGGAAATTTTTGAGTGTCCTTTTCTGAATGAAACAGGGGAGTATTATAAACAAGAAGCTTCAAATTTATTGCAAGAGTCAAATTGCTCACAATACATGGAGAAGGTAAGAGATTTTTCTGTACACGTGCACTAAGTAAAATCTAATATTATCAATTTACTGCTGATACATGTCTGTACAGTTCCCATAGTTGTTCTTTGTTGTATGCTTTCATGCAGTTTAAACTATGCTTTTTTGGAGGCATGGTTAATCTGAATATAAACTACAAATCTTGTCTATGGATGGACTGTCAGCTTCAAAATATTTCATAATAAATGATACATGAGTCACACGAAAAGCAAAAAGAAAACCAAAACAAACCCAACCAACAACAAAACCCCCAAAAAACTAACACAAGATAGAAGAGTTGAGGAGAAGGCTATGAGATTGCTGTTGACCATAAGGAGCATAAGTTAATGGTTTCATACCTGAGGTGAAATTCGGGGACAGGCTAAGACTTCAATTAAACCAAAAGAAACACAGATTCATTTTGTCTATCATCAGCAGTCTGCAGTTGCGTTTCTCTCCCTAGGCTCCCCTCATATTCATTGGATAGAAGTACTGTGTTCATGTGACGTTTTTAATGATAATGCTGATTTCCTTCATTGAAGTTATAAAGAGATTTTTTTTTTTACACCTGTATCCTTTGAGCAGATGTTTACGTACAAGCAAATGGGTTTGGAACAGTAAAGAGACTCTTATATAATTGGGTATTGTGGTAAAACTTTCTCAGAAGGAATAATGAGTGTAGTAGGAGAAATCGGGGAAGACTGGTCACAAAGTTGAAGGGAAGAAGAAATTTTGAGAGAACTACTGAGTGCTATTAGACGTCTAGTAGTGACTGAGCCTAGTCAGTACTCA
This sequence comes from Stercorarius parasiticus, assembly GCA_013396915.1. NCBI lineage: Eukaryota > Metazoa > Chordata > Aves > Charadriiformes > Stercorariidae > Stercorarius > Stercorarius parasiticus. The sequence goes on from VWZL01000395.1 coordinate 102,789, forward strand.
GAGTAGAAGGTAGTTCAGCAACAGCCTGATTCAAAAGAGCAAGTTTCATTTTTCAGCATCACAGACAAGTTCTTTTTTTAACTTTTACTTATTCATGTCTCTCATTGTACATACTTATACTGTTGTATATTCATGGTTCTGTATTGGTTGCTAGTGTTTCATCAGCTCTCAGTTTAAAAACTTGTCTGTAGGTTTTAGGTAGATTAAAAGATGAAGAAATGCGGTGTCGGAAATACTTGCATCCCAGCTCATATGGCAAAGTGATACATGAATGCCAACAGAGAATGGTAGCTGATCACTTGCAGTTTCTACATGCAGAATGTCACAATATTATCAGACAAGAAAAAAGAAGTGGTAAGTCTCAATGGTCACAAAAAGTGTGAAATGGTTTTTGTTTTACTTATTTAGCATTGCAGTTTACTATCTCTATTTAGTGACCTTCTGTACACCTAAGCATTTTCAACTAATACATGTTACTTATATAGAAAGCCCAATTAAACCCTGAACAACATTCTTCTTTTACCATGTAATTCATTTTCATCCTTCCAAATATATAGTCAAAACCTTCTTTTTACTGTTAACAACCCTTCTTTGGGCCAATATTCTTTCTTTTTCCTTGTCTTAGTCGGCTTAAAAACACACTGAAGTCCTGTGTCCTGTAGAAGTGATCATATTTTATGCTTGTGTTTTCATTTGTAAACCAATGGCTCTGTCTTTACAGATTTCATCATCATTTGACAGGTCAGGATTATAAAATATTTTGGCTTCTTTTCATAGCCACTTTTATTGTCCTGAATTTTTTGTGACTTCTCTTCCCAAATCATTTTTACAGAAGCAGATGCTTTTATAGTTATATTGCCCGCCTGACTGAAAAAATTATGCTTCCTGATGACTACGTGCCTCTTATCTTTGAAAAAATACTTATTCTTGCATGGAAGATGGTATCTATTATGTGAAAATCTTTGAAAAAATACTTATTCTTGCATGGAAGATGGTATCTATTATGTGAAACAAATTATTTTCCCAGTCAAATTGTATCTAATAATAGTGTTCAGTTTCCAGAGAGTTTTGGAAATTTGATCAGAGCTTGGATCCATTTTTTGAAAAAGAAAAAAAAATAAAAAAAATCATAAAATAGCAGTTGCTTATTTACAGCTTTTCTAACCTGAGAAAAATTTCAAGCCACCACTGGAGGACAACAAAAAGTCAGGAAGATAGCTACACTCATTTTAGTTAGTTGCTGCTAAGGGAGATTTAGGGAGGCCAAGGATTAAAATAAACTGGCACAATACTTTTCCATACTTGCCTACCTCTCCTCTTGGGGTCTCTCTAAATAAACAGTATTGGAAGAGTGAAGTAGTCACAGTGGCAGTACTCAGTAAATACTGGTATTATCCCTACTCTTTCCTCTTTTTCTTTTGTCAGTGATCCAGTATGTGTTAAATTTTTTTTTCAAAACAGTTGGTCTTGTTTCAGTCTTTGAAAAGTTCTGTGTGAAATTATGATACTATATGAAGCGTTGATTTTTAGTGTTTCTAAGCATATTCTATAAAAATGTATCTCTGTTACAGACATGGCAAATATGTATACTCTACTTCGTGCTGTGTCAAGTGGTTTACCTCATATGATTCAGGAACTACAAAACCATATCCATGATGAGGGCCTTAGAGCAACCAGCAATCTTTCTCAGGAAAATGTGAGTTTCCTCAGGCAGCTGAAATTAACTATTTGATTGACATTCCTGATGAAATGTTTACCCTTTTCTTTTTAGTCTATTCCGTTTTGTTTGTTTTTTTTTTTTAATTTTGTCTATATGAAATTGGTTTGGACCATTATGGGTAAATTGTAATTTCTAATCAGCACATTTAGCTGTGCAACACATATCTATCCTGAGAGTTGATTGTTGTGGTCTAACCAGAAACAACTACAGCCAGATATTTCTCACTGTTGTTTGTTTAATGCTGTCATGGCAAGTAGGTCCTTTTGTTCCATGTATGTATTTTTTTCCTGAATTTCTCTAAGTCAGTGGCATTTGCTGTTCTGGTATGCTAGGAACCAATTATTCCATTTAGTTTAATTATATGTTATTTGTAAAGACTTGACAACATCCTGTCCTGATTTCAGTGTGGTGTTTTCCACTAATAGCTTTGTAGTCTCATATTTTCATGTAATTTCTGAAAATACTGTAGCTTAATTATTTTACTAAATTGTGTTAAACTTTTTTCAGTTCATATGTATTTAAATTACTCAATTCCATTTTTGTTCCTCTAGCATTGCTGTTCAGAAACAAACAAGCAAGCTTTCATTTGGCAATATATTTGTACATGTATACATCTTGCTGTCAAGATCTGTGCTCACTTTAGGATGGTGACTTTAGCCATCCAGTGTTTCCGTCTATAATAATACATAGATATGAACTGTTGTAAATTCACTCTTTTATTGACTGCACAGGAGTGCTTACACTTCCATCACTCCTGTGTGCATACTGAAAATGGACTGAAGTCTTCAGTAGTATAGTTTGCTTTCAAATTATTTGTAAGTTTCTTGAGCTTACTCTTTCAAACTAATAGTGTCTACATGGGGAAATGAATGCAGAGCCATGAGGGTGATGAAAATTCACAGCCTTATGTAGATAAACTCAAAATGTGAAATACTTGCTCCACTCTGAGTATTAAGTACTTTGTCATCAAAACATTTTTAGTGGGTAACCTGAGAATGCACTTGGGGAGTCAGGTGATGCAGCCAGTGCATTGCACACTCTTGCATTGTTACCTGCCAGCTTGTCTGCATAGGGTCTCCTCTAATTCGTATTAGTCCTTTCTATACAAAATGCTGAAATGTGGCACACGGAATTTGATCAGTAACTGCCCCGCATAGGAAAATTCAAAGGGTTCTTCCGTATTTTCTCTTTCTGAAGTCAGTGTATAGGAGAAGCAGGAGTTTATTTTTCAGCAGCTTTTTGACTTGATTGCTGTAGTTGCATGTCAGCATTAATGCTTTGTAAAGGATTTCAGGGTATGATGGAAAAGATTACACAGAATGAGAATGGTATAGGCACAAATCTGTGTTTGATATCAGGACTGTAAATGTAGCCATAGACTTTTTATTTCCAAAACATGCTCAAGCACAGTAGCTTAAGAGTACAACAATGCAGAATCAATCGTCTCAAAGACTTAATCACTATGATTTTAACTTTTATCAAAAAGAATAATTAGGAAAAAATGTACAACTAATGTAGATATGTTTGTGTGTAGATAACACTATTTTTCTCATTATCTTTCTTTCTATTTTATCTACCTTTTTTAGATGCCAACTCAGTTTGTGGAGTCAGTTTTGGAAGTACATAGTAAATTTGTTCAACTCATCAACACTGTTTTGAACGGTGATCAACACTTTATGAGTGCCCTTGACAAGGTAACTTTTACTTAAGTAGAAAAAGCATTGGAAAACAAAATGTGGGACCCTCTTTCAGGCTTCCCAAAATTCTTCAGGGCATCAGCACATGTTCAAACACAGAGTTCTTATGCAGTTTTTCTAGTTTATAAATGCAATGGAACAAAAGACGACAATCCAGTGTTAGGGGAAAAGATATGTACAAAGGAAACCACTTTAATACTTAAATGTTTTCTGAAAAAAAAGACCTTTCTTTTAATCATAATCCAAAACACAAAAACGGAGCTGACCCATTTAATGTAAATTTAAGTGCAGATAATAAATAGACAAATTGTGGGTTTGGGGAAGTTTGGTAACTCTTACGTGCATTTGAACTTGAATTTGCTTGCTGCCATAATGTTTAAACTCGGAATGTGATAGTATTACTTACTTAGAAGCTTTGTTTCGATTTTTCAAGTTAACTTCAAAGAATATCTGTAAACTTATATTTACTTCAGTCACTGTCACAATAGCTAACTTTTTCCAGGAGAGAACTGCACTTGGAGTTAAATAAGCTTGTTCAGGGAAGGAGGCTTGCTGCTCTTTTATTTGAAATGCATAGCCATGAAGGTATTTAAGATAAGTTCTAACTGTTATAAATTTTAATAATAACAATGATAATAGTAAAAATTATAGCTAACTACTATTGTTGTTGTTGTTAGTAGTAGTAGTAGTATTACTACTACTAAATTCTGCAAAACATGCAGGGATTGACTGGCTTGTCCTGAAAAAAGAAGTATGTTTTATCTAATCAGTTTATTAATTTCCCACTCTTTCCCGTATATCCTTGTATCTTTTTTCCTAGAGAGTGCACTTACTATTTTCCTATCTATAATTTCCTGTCCTAGAATGCATGCATACATTTCATTGCTCTTTTGTGGTGTTTACAGTAATTGCAGTTAGTAGTTAGGATCATAGTCTAAACTTTGATAACTTTCAGCCAAGGTTAATCTGGAAGGACACAGTGATGAAGATACCAGTAATAATACCAATGGTAGTTACCCATCTGTATTTGTGATACTGAAAAAATAATCATTTAGTATTTTAAAACAAATGCTTATTTCAGTACCCTAATGCATTTCTGTCTCAATTGCAATTTATGTCATGTACCAGGAGGTGGAGTAATATAAGATTGATGACTACACTTGCTGGCACATAGGCAATGTTCTTTTTCCTTAAATACATCAATTCTTCACTTCAGTGACCTTCAACATTTTAAATATTTACTGTAATAATCTGCTGTCAATTTTTCATGGTGGATATCAAAACTGCTACTGTTGCCTCCAGTATTATTGCAAGAGAGTGCTATAAGCTTCAAAGATTTTCATATTTCTTGTCAAGTCATGTGTTCCTTTCTCACAGGGATTCTAGGGACCTATATCAAATATTGGAATGTCGAGGCATTGTACAAGAGAGGTGCTTGTCAGTTCTTATTTATAACAATAATAATGTTTTCCTTCCATAGAAGGAACTATAATTCCTTGGAACTATGGTGATGCAATATTTTTCATTCAGTATTTGTTTAAAATGTTAATTTAAATGTGACATTTAGTTTAGAAACTAATCTTGATTATTCTGAAATCTTTGTTTACAATTTCTAATTCTAAGCTGCCATCATCTCCTTCCTTTTCTTTTTCATCATATTCATGTTTTCTTCTACTACCATAATTTTTGTGCTGCACTGCTTCGAATTTCCACTTCCAACAAAATTTTTTCTCCTCTTTAGTCTATCAAAAAATCCAACAACCAAAAGATCTTTCATTTCTTACTGTTGTGAGCACACCACATATATTTTTCAGCTCAAGATACATGCTGTTGATATAAGCTGCTGTTGATGTGCTGCTGCTCAAATCTGCTTTATTTGC
>VWZL01000395.1:109696-157933 GCA_013396915.1 Stercorarius parasiticus
AATCCTCATATCTGATTTTTTTTTATGCAGTTCTATGCCAGAATGTTGGCAAAAAGATTAATTCATGGTTTGTCTATGTCTATGGATTCTGAAGAAGCCATGATTAATAAACTAAAGGTAATGTAATATTCTTCTAATGCTGAATAAACTAACATAGGAGTATGTAAAGTTGAGAGGGAGCAGCAGAGGGTGCCAGAGATAACTTCAATCAGTAGATCCTGTTTCCAGTAGCTGAAAAGAAAAACTAATTTCTTGGTAGTCTATGAAAGGTATATGGCCAAATATCACCTAAGCTGTTGAGATATTTATGAGGTTTTGGGTAGTTTTATTAAATGTGTTCAAATAATTCATATTCAAATTCTAAAAGTACCGAGGACTTTCATAAACTAGCTTTGTCTTTCAATTTTATGAAATAATGTTGTTCATATAAATCAATGTATAGAAAGTGAAACTAAGATACATCTGATCATTTTCTTTTATGTTTGTTTCCTGTTGTAACTAGAGTTCTCTGTAAATAATATAACAACAATTTTGCTGACTAGTATTTCATATTTTAGTAGTGAATGTGCATGATTTTATAATAAGTACTGTTTTCACTGTGAAACCTGTTAAAATATTTCTTCACAGCAAGCCTGTGGTTATGAATTTACCAGCAAGCTCCATCGAATGTATACAGACATGAGTGTTAGTGCTGATCTCAACAATAAATTCAACAACTTTATCAAAAACCAGGACACGATTATAGATTTGGGAATTAGTTTTCAGATATATGTTCTACAGGTACTAATGTATGTTTATTACTATTGAGTTATTTGTACTTAATTTTTTGTGTTTTGATAACAAGTGAACAATTTTTCTAACTGTGAATACTTCTCATATGGAAACTGACACCTTGTGATCATTGTGGAATAAGCTATTTTCCTAGTGTTTCTTTTTAAAATTAACCCACTAGCACACTAAACAATAGTGATGGAAAATGCTTTGTGTCCTTGTCTTGAATTAATATCTCTGTGGGGCATGCATAATGAGCAGTAAAACTGCTGTTGTAAATTGAATATCTTATAGCATAATATGCTCTATAGATCTGTCTAATAGTGTTATTTTTTCTTAATGTATATGTTGTATGAAAATGTTAATGTTTTTATTTTTCCTAATACCTTTAGGCTGGTGCATGGCCTCTAACTCAGGCTCCTTCTTCTACGTTTGCAATTCCTCAGGAACTGGAAAAAAGTGTACAGATGGTAGGTTAGTAGGAGGCTTCTTGTAAACATGTGGAAAATGTAAAATAACTCCAAATAAAAGATAATCACTCTAACAGAGAAAAACCTGAGCTGCTTCATTTTGTTTGTAAATCATGGCTATCCTGTTTCTAGTCCATATGAAATTTGGAAGGGTGACCCAAATGGCATACTGAATTGATGTATGTATTTGTATAGCTTTTCTTTATTTTTCATATCTCTTCTACACATCGTGATTGATGAGGAAGATACTAATAAATACAATCAAATGAACCGGGGTGATTCTTAAAACCGATTCCTGATATTTAGATAAAAGAAGATTTTGTTTCTAACATTAAATCTGAACAGATTTAATAGCACATTTCAATGCAGATACAGGTTTCTTGTCCCTTATTTCTTCTCCTGTATGGCTTATAGGAGCCATTCAAAGTCACTTTACAAATTTTCAAAGCAGTAAAGGTTTTACTTTGGCCAAATATTCTCTTTTTATGTGAATATTTCTGCTTTGTGGAAGTGGAACATTTTATTACTTTTGATTATATTATTGTGTTCTAAGTGTTACCTGTACAATGTTTGTGTTAAAATACAGAATATGTGTGTTGATCTTTGCTAAAGTGTATTTAATGGTGAAGTACGTTTACGCAAGAAAAATTTCATATTATTGGGCATAACAGATTTTTAAAGCAGTTTTTATACCTCGAATTGCTATCTGATGTAAATTATAGTGGCAAATGACTGTTTCTGCAGTGAGGGAGCATTTTCTTGTTTCTTTCAGATAGAAAGTATGAGAGCAAAATTTCTGAATTTTTTTTCTCAAAAGAAGAAAGCAGCTTAAATACTAAAACTAAGGTTTAGCAGGCACTTGCCAATATACGCAGTCTGATTTCTTCCTCTTGGCTAATATGTGGGATTAAGGTCGGGTTTATATTTTTTTTTTCGGTTGGATTTTCAACCAAATTTCAGTTATTTTCAGAGGACATCCAAAAGAATGCTGTAGATACTAAAACGCTACTAAAAATCCCCATTTTTTTATTTCTTCTTACAATCGAGGTGACCGGACTTTTATTACATATGTTAAAAGAAAATCTTGACTTTTTTTTTTTTAAAGCCTTGCCATAAACTTCCACTTTAGTCTTTGGAGAAATTCTTCTTTTCCCTACTGTCAAAGTAACTTTTCTGCATCAGTTTAGCCCACAGAATGAGTAATCTGGAAGCCGTGTCCTCCAAAAGTTCTTTAAATATTCTGGAATATCTTTAATTGTTCTTCAAAATCTACTGCTTCCTTTCATTTCCTAAGGCTTTTTTTCATTCTTTCTCCATTGCTTGCTAGTTTCCAGGAATGGCAGGATTGAAGGATTATATATAATATGAGAATAAGATGACCTTACTGCTTCTGTGTACGTTTGATTTTTTTTCTTGTCACAGTCCACAGGTCACTTATGCCCCTCCTTCTCTTATTCTTTGTTGGTGGAAATAACATTAAAATATACATAAATACAGCTTTGAAAGAATCTTCTAAGAATGGCATTCCTAGAGTTTTCTGGAAAGTGGTCTCATTTAAAGTAGCCAGACTTACACACTATAGTGCCAGATTTCAAGCTGTATAGCTAATTTTCACTAGCCCAAACCCAAAAATTTAATTTCTTAAAGAAGAGAGGAATTTTTAGGTTGTTTTTAAGGCCTTTTTTTGTTTAGAGAGAATTTTTTTCATATTTCTGTTCTGCTATATATTTGTGTGTCTTTGTATTATTTAAATATTAGGGAAAAATGCTTTCCAGAATGATTGANCCCCCTAAAAATATGTTCAGGAATGTAAGATGAGATTTGTTATGAAAGTCAATGTGTAGCTGACTGTGGGGAATACCTGTTAACTAAAAGTTTATGGTTTTTGAAGGATGCTGTTTAAAAAAAAAAAATCAGTAAAATGGATTTTCTGAATTGATTTTAAATAGGATATCAAAGCCACGGAATGCAAAATGATTTCACCAAGGTGAAAAAATAAAAATACACTTGTTTTTATACGGAGTTCGAAGGAATAGAATAATAAAACCTAACAACATTGATAGCTAAAACCTCCTAGAAATTCTTTGAAATTCAGTAGAGGTGATGCTGCTTTGGAACACTGTTTAACTACAGTATTTTGTACTTTGAGAGTATGAATGTGTCGACGATCTTTTTGATGTAGTCCTAGAGTGATTTCCTAATATTAATATGTTCAAGTAGTTCAGTAAATTACTGATGTTCAGTTAGCACCCATATTCTAAAGGAAAATGATTGATCTGCAGTGTTTGCATCCAATATGGTGAACATAAAACCAGTATTTCTTCACTGGGGTGGTAGAGTGGTAATAAACTATTGTAAGTAGTTATATATGTGACTAATTGAAGTTCATTTTACTTTGCAGTTTGAATTATTTTACAGTCAGCATTTTAGTGGAAGGAAGCTTACTTGGTTACATTATCTCTGTACAGGTAAAAATAAATGCTTTGCTAAACTTATACGCTATACAACTAACAGTTATTTGTTAAAAGTCCTTTTCAAATGGCAACAGACTTTGGAGTTGGAACATGATGTTGCACATAAAGTCAACTGACTTATCTTGCATTATAAATTAATTTAATATTTGCTGCTTAGTGTTTCCAAAAGTTATGTTTTGTAAACTTGCATATGTTATCTGTGATTTATTAAATCCAAGAAAAACTAGAGTTGTACGCTTTTAAATACAAAACAGCACTGCAGAACTGCTGAGTTAGTAACAATTGCCCTGGAATTGTTTCTGTACTATGAGATGACTCTTAGCTGAATACTAAATAATTTTAAGAATGCATATTATAGTGAGTAAAATACCCAGATATGCAAATAGCTAAGTAAATACATATATATATATTTACTTATGTTTATATTTCCTATATGGAAATATATGTGTAAAAAACATTGTAGAAGGGATATATAAAATTGTAGCTTAGTTTAGTAAATATTAGTCAATTGCATTCTATTTCAAGTGCTTTCAGTATCAGGCTTTAAGGACTGAGCACCACAACATATTACATGGAGGTGAAAACTAGACTAGCATACAACAATATAAAGTAATGAAAATCTAGTTCTGATGATAGGAGGTAGAAGGCTGCCATTAACTCACACTCACCTTGACACAGAAAATCTAAATCTGCTTTCAGGCAGATTTCTTCAGTGCTTTTTGTCTTTTTTCTTTTTTTTTTTTTAAATTTCAGTGGAATTTAAAGAATATAAGAATATAGTGAAAAAGCATTAATGGACAAGTCTCTTATTTTGTTTTTAAATCATTCCTTGGAACAACTTCCCTGTAATCACTCTTCTGTGATTCTGTGCAAGCTATTAATAATTAAAGTTTATGCATTGCAATGCATTGAGGCTGTTTGGAATTTCCTTTTTTTATTGCTATAAATTATATTGCATTATTCAAATTCAACACTGCAGGTTTCCTTTTTTTCTTGAAAATACTATAGTTCTAGTGTTCATAGTTAATCAGAGTGCAGACCACATTCTATATGTGTAAATTCACAACATCAGTTTTCATCTTCCCATTCCAGGTGTTAAATGTATACTTAGGTGTGAATCGAATGTCTGGAAATGTATGAGGACCTCTAGTAGTTGGACTTTAGATGACTTCTCAGCACATTCCATCAGGTTATAAAATACTATTTGTATCACTACAGGTGAAGTAAAAATGAATTATTTGTGCAAACCTTACGTAGCTATGGTGACAACATACCAAATGGCAGTGTTGCTTGCCTTCAACAACAGTGAAACCGTCAGTTACAAGGAGCTTCAGGATAGTACACAAATGAATGAGAAGNTTATATTTCCTATATGGAAATATATGTGTAAAAAACATTGTAGAAGGGATATATAAAATTGTAGCTTAGTTTAGTAAATATTAGTCAATTGCATTCTATTTCAAGTGCTTTCAGTATCAGGCTTTAAGGACTGAGCACCACAACATATTACATGGAGGTGAAAACNACCTTGACACAGAAAATCTAAATCTGCTTTCAGGCAGATTTCTTCAGTGCTTTTTGTCTTTTTTCTTTTTTTTTTTTAAATTTCAGTGGAATTTAAAGAATATAAGAATATAGTGAAAAAGCATTAATGGACAAGTCTCTTATTTTGTTTTTAAATCATTCCTTGGAACAACTTCCCTGTAATCACTCTTCTGTGATTCTGTGCAAGCTATTAATAATTAAAGTTTATGCATTGCAATGCATTGAGGCTGTTTGGAATTTCCTTTTTTTATTGCTATAAATTATATTGCATTATTCAAATTCAACACTGCAGGTTTCCTTTTTTTCTTGAAAATACTATAGTTCTAGTGTTCATAGTTAATCAGAGTGCAGACCACATTCTATATGTGTAAATTCACAACATCAGTTTTCATCTTCCCATTCCAGGTGTTAAATGTATACTTAGGTGTGAATCGAATGTCTGGAAATGTATGAGGACCTCTAGTAGTTGGACTTTAGATGACTTCTCAGCACATTCCATCAGGTTATAAAATACTATTTGTATCACTACAGGTGAAGTAAAAATGAATTATTTGTGCAAACCTTACGTAGCTATGGTGACAACATACCAAATGGCAGTGTTGCTTGCCTTCAACAACAGTGAAACCGTCAGTTACAAGGAGCTTCAGGATAGTACACAAATGAATGAGAAGGAATTGACAAAAACCATCAAATCCTTACTTGATGTCAAAATGATCAACCATGACTCAGACAAGGTATGCAGTAATGATATAAAAAACTTCCATGTTTTCAGGCTTGTGATTCTAGTATTTGTTGAGGGCTTTTTTTTAATATAAAAGGATCCACAGTTTGCCTTTTTTTTTCTGAACTATTATTGACCCTTGTGAACAATTATAAATCTGTATTTATAAGGAAAGAGACAGGAGGAAGTAGACTGTGTCATACAGGCGCTCTGTGCCTGTAACAGACAGCATGATATGCTGAAAAGGTGAGAGCGCTCGGACTGTTTATTGTTTCTGTTACATTTCATCCACGTGACTCTAGAAGCACTGCTGTTGGAAGGGAATACTCTTTAAATACACCACTTTCAAAGCTGTACTAAATCACAGGAAGGAGCCTGAGTAGTAAACCAAAGAGTTTTACAGAGATCCTAAAAAAAATTTGTGGGATGAAGAGACTGAAAGTAATAGCAACCGTGTTCTTCCTCCTCCTGTAACCTCTCAGCAAGGAAGGAGGAAAGGGAGCAAGGAGGACTTGTGTGAGAGCATTTTTGCTGCAATTTGCCAAACTCTATCATTCTATGAGTTTCATGGAATTCAGTAATATCTGAGCTTTGGTTGTGGTTAAGGCAATGGTTGATACAGGTTCTGTTTCTGACTCTGCCTCATACTCCTGTACGACCGATGTGAAACCAGTTACCCGTTTTCCCATACAGCGAAGGGCACCGATGTATGTTATGTAAGAAACACGACAGAAGTGCTTGTGCACCCCATACAGACCTCAGCACGTGCTGCCAGCTAGCCCAGAAAGCCCGTTATTTAGACAGTATCAGGCAGAAGAATCTGCGATAAACTGTTCACTTCACTTATGAGAAGAAATCCAAAGCTGTTCTGATAGCTGCTTTTCTTTTAAGCCAGGAAAATATTAGAAAATCGAAAGCGAGATCACAAGGAAGAACTGATGCTTGGCTGAAGCATAGGACATGCTTCCAATATCTAGACATAGCTCAGGTTGGAACAGTGGCTGGGAAGATTCCTGTTAAACCATGGGTCAAATGTAACACGGGCAGCTATTACAGAGAACAGCAAGATTTTTCATAATCTTAGAAAGTTGACCATTATTTAAAGGGTTTACGTTTATTTATGTGTGTTGTATAAGGTTTGCGCAGTTTCTTTAAGCATATGTCATTGAAGAGTGAACAATAAGTTTTCCAACCCTTTTACCTTTTAATGTTTACCACTGCATTTTCTGGTCCTTTAACTTCCAGGCTATTGTATTCAAACACCTCTGCTAATTCTGTTTTCTTTGTACTCCATCCAGCAATGTGAAAGCAGATCTGCAGATAGTCTATCAGCTTACTTACTGAGTAAGCCATTGAACTTTAGTGGCTTACGCAGTGAAATTAAATACGTTTAACTTTTCTTTACCTGTATCTGAGCCACACAGAAAATTTCAATGTAATAAATGTTGTAGTTTGCTTTTGTTTGTTCTTTTTTGAAAGAGGAAAACAAACTTTTGGCAAAATCTTTATTGGTTCATTAGAATCATGCTTTTTGAGTTCATGCACAACACTATTTTGGTTTATACTCAGCCATGTAGGCAGAATAACGCTAAAGTTTAATCTTAGCTTATATTTTTTTAAAGCTCTTGATATTTGTCCTTTCATGTTAAATTTTCTATACTATGCCTGGATACTACAAAATATTACAACAAAGAATATTAGTTGCATAATATAAAGTTAGTATTAACATTGTTTTGAGTATATATTTAGATAAGTATTGACTGTATTTACTGAAGTATTTGAACCTGAGGCAACCATGGTTTGGCAAAGTTCCAAAGTCTAAGAAGCCCAGTAACTTTATTCTGATTGAAATTGGTAATACTTTTTTGCCTGGAAACCACAAAGATTGGTCAGGTCACCCTGTTAGTTGAATGTAAAAGTGTTTGAACTGCAGGGAATAGTTACTATTTATTGAAAGAAATAGACTTTTGCGTGTAGAAAAGAATAGAGATTCTGACAGGAAAAAATTGGAAACATACAGATAGATGTGGAACTCTAGAAGTTGCAGTTTGTCAACTGTTTCTGCTATAGTATTAACAAAATGCTTGGATGTTTTTCCTTGAGTTCTGGAAGGCGACATTAGTAATAGTTGTTAAAGCAGCAGCGCTCTCTCTGGAGATTCTGCCATAAATAAATGCAAATCCTACTTTATTTTCAGGGAGAAAATGAGTTTAAATGCCGAGTGTTTGCAGCTAAGAAAAGCTGTCGAAGTATTAAAAAAAAATTGCTTTAATCATATTGATTTGTTAACAGTATTCATGTATGTCAGAGTTCTTTATAGTATTTTCTAAAATGGAGTTGATTTCTAGATTAGTTAAACTGTAGCTTAAAAAATTGACCTGGTTCAAGTGGCATTTTAGAATTTCCAACTACAAATCTGCCGAAATTATTTGTATGTATGCAAACCTCTAACTGTGATTTTTCAAAGTAAATTGTTATTTTCTGTTTCCAATTCTGATTTTTTAAAAAGATTCTTTATTGCAGGAAGATGTAGAGGCAGAGTCTACATTTTCATTAAATATGAACTTCAGCAGTAAACGAACAAAATTTAAAATTACTACATCAATGCAGAAAGACACGCCACAGGCAAGTATTCTTTGGTGTTTCTAGCTTGAACAGCTTAGTAAGCTTATTTTTCTAAAATCAAATTTATTGTATCAGTTTGGTGTAAGCAGATATAAGAGTCCCTGTGAAAGATTTACATCATCGTAGCGAAATTGTTTGCATTTAAAGATTAAGCACTGCAATTTTTTTTGTACTAAAAATATATGCAGGAGAAGATGGAATAGGGAATAAGGAAAAAAAAAAGAAGAAAAGGATAAACAAGAACTATTCCTCTTGTACCAAATGGGGTTGATGTTTAGCTTGTTTTATCTAATGACATTTTTTGTTGGTAGTGTTTCAATAAAAGCAACTTATTCCAGGAACAGCAGAACCAATCAGCTCTGTTTTCCTATGATTTTGTGTCCTTCGTCAACTGAAATTAACTCCAGTGTTGATAATCTGTGTTCCCTCTGTATCTCCTAACACATGGGATTTTGTACAAGAGGTGTACGTGCTGCTAAACTCAACACATTGTAGTAAATTCTGCCTGCCTTTCTCCCTAGCAAAATTGCTGGTTTGGATGTCTCTCTTCTACCTTCCCGCTGACTTTCATGAAACTTGGTATTCTTGATTTATGGATGTACTTTGCCTGAAATTGAACTTCACCTAGATGTATTAATTGACAAATCTTAATACCGTAAAAAGTATAGATTCAAGATATGTTTATGCAGTGTTTATTGATCTTACTATATTTTAAGCATTATTATTCTTCCCATGTTGCAGGAGATGGAGCAGACCAGAAGTGCTGTAGATGAAGACAGAAAAATGTATCTTCAAGCTGCTATAGTCCGTATCATGAAAGCACGTAAAGTGTTGCGACATAATGCTCTTATTCAGGAGGTAAGATAAAGTCCTCTTCCTAAGTATGATTTGATGAAAATATTTAGGATAGTTGGGCAAAACGTCTGGCCATGAAACTCTCCTATGTCAAAACTAATACTTCAGTGAAATTAGTGAGAATTTCATTGGAGTCTACTTCAAACTGCAGTACTGGAGCACTAGCTGTGATCCCTCCGTCTTATAAATGTGTCTTAGCGCTAAAGCATTAGGTGCCTCTGTCCTTGTTGTTTCCTGTTGGCTGGCTCTATGCCGACAGGTGTCGTATCCTATAAGAATCATTGCCAGAGCTATAGGTTCAGTTGAAAACCTGAGTATGGATATTCTAGGTATGGAATTTCTACAGAAGCACCCAGCCAATTTTAAGCTCTAATCGTCAAGTTGGATTTTATTCTAATTCATGGCTTAAATTTTAAAAGTTGTCTGGGTATGTAGGCATGTACTTCTTACTCTCTCTTTTCTGTTAAGAAGTACAGTTGTCTAGATTTTTCTCAGATTCTAGATTAATGATCTGTGAACTGTCACAGACTGGCTGGGAAGGAAGTGCTATTTCTTTTGGTTTTCTCCCACTTTCCCATTTGTGCTAGTTGCCTGCCTTATTCCAACCCAATCCTACCAACCAATTCTCAGTTTCAGTTTTCTTAGCCTTCCAAGGCATTCATTCTTCAGTCTAATTCATTCTTGTGTCTCCTGAGCCTTGCTGGATAGCCTCAGAGTGGACAGGTAGGAGAAGGAATAACAATTCCTGCTTTATTGGACCATTTCGAGCATGGAGGTGGAGAGGCATTCAGTCCTTTTGAGATCTGCTGTATGTTTTTCTGTCTTGCGGTGATGGAGGAAACAGTTTACCACACCCGCTGTTTAATTTTTATTTCCTAAAAAAAATAATCAGAGAGCTTGTAAGCCCAGAACTTGCAATGCGAGACATCGTAAAGGTTTTGAATATTGAAATACTGCTTGTACACAAATACTCTGAAAGCGTATTTGAGTATCTAAAAGATGAGGCAGTGTAGGTCCTGATTACTTCTCAAAATCTTTGGTTATTTCATTTCCTGTTACTTAAATCACCCATGCAATGGAATGGTAGGGGCTGGAAGGGATCTTCAGAGATCATCTAGTCCAAACACCCTGCCAAAGCAGGTTCATCTAGGGCAGGTTGGACAGGACGCATCCAGGTGGGTTTTGAATGTCTCCAGAGAAGGGGACTCCACCACCTCTCTGGGCAGCCTGTGCCAGGGCTCTGTCACTCTCAAAGTAAAGAAGTTTTTCCTTGTGTTGAGATGGAATTTCCTGTGTTCCAGCTTGTGCCCATTGCCCCTTATCCTGTTGCTGGGCACCACTGAAAAGAGTCTGGCCCCATCTTCTGGACACCCACCCTTTAGATACTTATAAGCATTAATGAGATCAATTATGATGAAATCCTGTAAGAATTTACAGTTGAAACTAGAAAATGGTAGGCAAGCCCTGTTTCATCTTTGAAAATACATTTTTCTGCCTGCTCTCAAATTCTTAGAAAAAGTTTTCAAAGTGTACTTTGCTTGAGACCAGTTTATAAGGATGGAACAGATTATAAATTTTTATGTTTTGGAAACAAAAAATCCTTTCTGGTTGCTTCTTCCTTTGTTTAACTCAGGAGGCACTAACTGACATGCCTCTGCTGCGCTTTGCTATCACAGTACTCTTGCAGAATAGTACGGTCTATTAACATCAGGAATTTTTTCACATTTTGCAAGAAAGGTGAATATTTTGATTGTTACTTTGTTAAAAACTAAGTAAAGTTGCTGCTCCATTTATCTATCACCAGCCACATCTACCTGTGTTGTTTTTTGACCTTAACTTTTTAACTAAATTTATGACACTTCTGAAAATGGTTTATCATTTAGTCTTTAGTTCTCAATTTTGAATGCTACTTATATCCTAGGTGGATTAGAGCATTTAAAACTGAAGGCTAGGCTTATAAATAATTGATATTTATGCTGCCGTATAGTGTCAGGACATCATGTAGCCTTAATTGAGCAATTGTGAAACCTCAAGCAATGAAAGCAGTGAAGCAGTACAAAAATCCAGTAGGGTTAATTTTTCCTTCTTTTTTGCTCTCCGAATTAATTTGGGCCAATCTCCATGCTGCCTCAGCTAAACTGTTACTGATACCCGAGCTTGATTCTTTAAAATGTTAGGTGTCTTCTCAATAGTCTGTGATATAGATGTATTCTTAGGCACTTCAGAAGTTGCCAGGTTTTAGAGCAAATTTTATACTTAATGCTTATACACAAATATGAAAATCTCATGTTAAGTGGAAATTTTACCTAGTTATGTCTGCATTGAGCTCTTTAACTTGTTTTGCTTTGTGTTGCATGAATAAGGCCAAACTGACAGGTGGTTCTGAGTTGAACACGCTCAGCTTTCTTGCTAGACTGACCTTTGTTAAAAAAATGAATAACCATCACTTCTATTAAACTTCTGGAATACGCATAACTAACTTCTTGGCTGTTCAGCTTCCTTTTTTTTCCCCTGCTAACCTTGTAGTAAGGCTTGATTTACTGTCAAGAGGCCTTTTATTTTTCTTAAAACATTAGTTTCTGATACTGTTACGTATTATGGTGACGTATATACATAGTTCTTGTTACTTTTATCATGATGCTTATATACCTACAAATAATGTATTCACTTAAAATTTCTAGCCTGACTTCTTGAGGAGTAAGAATGAATCTTTTGGAAGGAAATCTGTTTACTACAAATGGTTAATATTTTCTTACCTCATTAATATTTTGTTCTGAGATATAAGGGCAAGATTATACTGTTCTTAGAGATACGATTGAAAGACTCTTAGCCTTAATGTAGTTAGCTCTGATTCTAGCAGTTAGAGTACAGCACCGCACACTTCATTTAGGGTGAGGTGTCCAGGAAAATACTCAAGGCCCGTGCTAGACCTATGTATGTCAGCATGAGGTCTTTGCTGAATTGTTAGATTGTGTTAGATATGCCCTCATAGCTCCATGCTGCAGTCGCTTGCAAGACGGGGTAACTTTTCCCTTAAAATGAATAAGGTCAGTGGGAGTAGTGGAGGGGTAAAGGCCAATGTGGTCATTCCCAGAAAACTTTTTTTATTCTGACCATCAGGTGTTTCTATCTATCCTTCTTATTTGTATTATCTTTGAAAAACAAAAAAAACCCCTACCAATACAAAATTCTATCTTTTATTCTCTCTGTCCTAAGTAAATATATGAAGTAGGATGATGACAATCAGTTTGAGCGTAGGGCTGAAGTTAGGTGAAATCTGAGCAGATCTATTAGCTCGTTAGCACCAAGTTCCTTCTCATTTGTACTGCTGTGGAACATACCAGACCCTTGGCTGCCAGCCCAACAAAACTAGCTCTTTTGAGCTTTTTGTTTGCTTTGCTGGGTGAGTTCCACCTGGTGAGCTCTGTTGGCTCACAGAGGGCTCCAGCAAGCTCTAGAGCTGGGACAAAGCCAGCCATGAAAAGTTGTAAAGAAAACAGGAAATCCAGCTGAAATAAAAATCACTTTCTTTACAGAACACATGAGAAACTACAGGCAAAATATATTGTGAAACTTGAGCAGGAAGATCTTTTGTTTGCCTCGCTTGCCATTGCTAGGAAGTGGAGAGGAGAAAGTAATAGTCGTTTTCTTTGCTGCAGGTTGGCCACAAGAGTAAAATGTGAAAAAGTTTTGAAGTTAATAGATATGTGTATTCTGTTACTACACACCATTTCATCCTCTTTCCTACGAGAGAATGGGCAAAACTGAGAACTATTAAGGGACATCTAAAGTTTTGCCTACAGCTGCGGTTTCTTCCACAATGCATATATATATTTGTTTTTACAATAAATAATTTTTTAGTGTAGGTATTACAAAGTTCCAGCGTAGCCAGATGGAGCTTGCCAAATTGTAGGGCTGTTTTCAGTGACTGAAGAAAGAGAGGTTCATCCCAATTGTCTCAAATTGTATAGGAGAGGTCAGTGGTAGAGGGGCTGCATTTACACCTTCCAGGCAGCTGAGCAGTTCAAGTGCCTTCCAGGACCAGGTGTACATCACTACATGGGCTGGAACTTAGACAGAACACAACAAATTCAGCTCACATCTTGTTGCAACAGCAATAAAGTAGTATAACTTTACAAAATGATTACTACTTGGGCTCTGTCTTTTGTGATGAAGTGTCAGCTAGGGCTTTTCTGTAAATTTTCTGAAAAAAAAGTGTTATTTTTTTCTTGCAAATTTGATTGTCTAGTGCAGTAGAATCTCTGAAGATAGGTTGCATTTTTAATATATCTAAACTGTGGTATTTAAGAATGAATAAAGTCTTATAACATTACAATTCGATTTTTTTGGAATTTGCTATGTACCTGTTTACATGCCTTCTAAACATGTCTTTTTAATGCTATAAAGAACAGGTTTCACAAATCTTTATTAAATGAAAATGTCTTCTCTATCTTTTTATGATAACAAAAGTGGTGATGGATGTGAAGAAAGTTGTATTCAACTTTAGAGGTAGCTTTGAAAAATACAATCAAGGGAAATTCAACCATTCAGAATAGTATAAAGTATTATTAAAACTAAGCTTAACACATTCTTCAGGCATTTAATTTCCAAGTAAGACTGATGTAAGTCAAACAAAATTTGGGAGTCCATAAATGAATTGTTCCAGAACAATGGAAATACATAAACAGAAGTAAAAGGGACCTAGTCTAGGAAGAGAAGTCAGTTAGCAGAGCCAGCATGGAAAGGTACATAGCATTTTACAAAATTTTTGCTTTGCTTAAACTGTGACAATAATAAAGCGAAGAAATGTGTTAATATTAGATTAATTTTTAACCTGAATATTTCGTACCGTGGCAAATTAAGCAAGAAAGAGGACTGAAAAGATCTGGTTAACATGCAGGCAAACTAACCAATGAGCTGAGCAGTCAGTTTAAGTGTCCTGACACTAATGTATAGAGATGCTTTGTTCATTGTTATAAATGAACTATTATGGGTTTATTTAATCCTGTCTTTAAAAGAAAAATATACTGAATTTGCCCTAAAGCCCTTTAGCGAATATTTCTATAGCATTTATAACTGTCGTAAATAAAAATAACACAAAAACCGTGTCTTTCTTTTGCAGGTAATTAGCCAATCAAGAGCTAGGTTTAACCCAAGTATCAGCATGATTAAGAAGTGTATTGAAGTTCTGATAGACAAACAGTACATAGAGCGAAGCCAGGCCTCTGCAGACGAGTACAGTTATGTAGCATGATGTTGCTGCCCTGCAGGTATGGTTGTAAGGAGATCATTGCTGTCACTGTTTGGTGTGTTCCTGTGGGAAGAGGCAGGCCTGTGCCTCCATAATTGGTCACTTGGCAGCCCCTGTTTTTCTGCTGTTTACAACATCACCAGTGCCATGTCATGAGCGTCAATGAAAATGCCTATAGATATTTCAAGCTCATGCCATTATGACATTTCTTAAAACTTTACTAAAAGAATGAGTGAAGTATTGCTGAAATGTGGAAAATTGGTTGGGTACCATGCTTTTTTTTTTTTCTCCCCTTTCACGTTTGCAGTTGATGTTTTTTATTGTATCTTAAGACAAAGTAAAAAAAAAAACCTAAATATTGTAATATGACAGATAACCTAATAATTGTATCTACATTACAATGTAAAAAAAATGACGAACATGATACTGCTGCTTGTCAAATAAAAAAATAAAGTTATATAATGTGTCTCGAATGATTGTAGAAATGGATATAGCATTAATGTCTGTAAATATTATTCAGACCTGGAAGACTAAAAATAATGTTTTGTGTCTGGGTTTTGGATAACCTCAGAAGTAAATCTGACATAAGGACAAATTTATATGAAACTGAATACCAGGTATGTTATGTTTGATGTGACTATAAAAAAAATATTTATGGTTAAGTGCACATCTTGTTTTCTTGAGATTAGGCTAATTTACATTCTTAGTGCTTGAAGGCCTACTCTGTGTCTGCTAATCTCACACTGTAGGAATATGTTACAAGAGAAAATAAATAGACATTTGAGGGGATTTAAGTAGTGTAGTTCACAGAGTTAGAAATTATTATAATGAACATAAAAGATACAGTTCAGTGGCTTGTGAAATCACCCTATTAATGGGAAAGAATATAGCAGACTAGTAATTGAAAAATGTTGTTTCACTAATGTATTGGGTAGAAACTCTACATGGATACGTACCTATGTTTGTTTCCACATAAGCCCATACTGTTTTTTTCCTGTTTTCCCTCCTAACTCATATGGTTGTATTTATCATATTTTGTTTTCCTCTGCCCCAATTAGATTTCTAGCTGTTTGGGTGGGACAAGAAATCCATGGGCTATTACATGTCCTGCATTGTTTATCAGGGATGGCATGGTGACTGTTCACTCTCACATAAGCAAAGTATAATTTAAAAGGTACTAACTCTACCGCTGGAAATAATTGGAGTTTAGGAGCATTAAGGGTGTGAATGCTGAATGCCTGCTGCAGAAAAGAGCTTCCTTATGGCTACGCCTGCTATTACCATTGACAGGATAAATATTAAGTTAACTTTAAATGTTCTATTTTTGCCAAATTTTATTTGTGCGCATATAAAAATATATATATGTAGATATATATTCTTAGCAATATTTTTTTAGATTGTGTGATATTTCATCACCTACTAAAAGTCCACAGATCAAGAATTAATTTTAAAGGAAAAAAAACCCTTTAAGGGGAGCTTTTTCCTTCTTTTTTGTTTTTCTAGTTCTTCACTGTATGGAAGGTTTCTCTCCGACTCTCAGATTGTTACTGTCTCTTATTTCTTAAGTGGTATCACATTCATATGTCATCTGGAGGGTATAGTAAACTTTCTATAGTTAACTAGGAAGTGCATCAAGTAGTGGTAATATGTTTTCCTTCTGTGGATTTTGCTGAGAGTGAATAAAGGGCAATAAACAATGAAGGGCACTAAACACTTCTTCCATATTTATGGTGTTTTGTCCCCCTACACTAAGATCTAGATTTTTTTAAAATGGATTTATGCCTTCAAGAAGTGGATTTTTTTAACTGATCATAATATGGTGCAGTAAGTTCTTGCCTAAACTGGTAGTTTGGAGTTGTATATGCATGTTAGGAGACAGCACAGGTGCTTATAGTGTCACTGAGTGTAGTAAACAGGAGACACATTAGCATAGATTTTGACTGGAGTGACTTTTAATCTATTTAAGTGTGAAATGTTTCTGTGCTTTATAAAAAGTAATTCGTTACTTCTTATGACAAAAAAATAGAATAGAGGAATATTTTATGACACAACAGAAAAAATATTGCCTGAACATTGAATCATCAGATCCTTTCTCCAGAAAACAAACTAACAGTGACACCAAAGCTTCTGGAAACAAATGTGTTTTATCTTGTAACTTGTGTATGAGTCAACAGATTTTAAGCTTGTTTCTTCATAAAAGGGTTAATAAAAGCTTTATTTAAATATAGATTGCAGTAGCAAAATTTTAAGACTGAGTTTGAAAAAGCCTTAATAAATTTATTTTCAGAATTACTTCACAGAAGAAAGAAACTTTACTGCTCTAGCCCAAACGTGTAAGGTTTTAGCATTACCTTATCTCTGAATTTTTGCATACCTAAAACATCAAAAGTAGTATTTTGTTTTTTAGATAAGCATGCTGCTGAGTTGAGACATGTTTAGTGAGTTAAAAACATTCATATATTTCAGCACAGTTGGCACCCCCAGACAATGTCTTTCATAATTATACACAAACTCAGTCTTTTCAGTGCCTCTTGGGAAACATGGCTGTAGCTGGGAAACATTTTGAATTCTACTTTGTAACTCACACCTTCTCCCTAAGGAAAAAAGTGGTGCAAAGATCCATCCCTGTGTAGCTGGGTTAGGTCACTGAAGTCATTGCTGGCACACAGTGGTGCAGCGTATGGTGTAGTGCTACAGCCTGGCAGCTCAATACATCTGGCAAGTGTCATTTCACAATACAAAGTGCTAATGGGTGTTAACAGGAGGGGCAAATCATGAAAAGACAAGACATCCAAAAATGCCGTGTGCTTTTAATTGTTCACTAAAAGGAACTGGTATAATTGTACAGATTTTTGTATTTATTATAACCCTGTTAACATGTATGACCTGCTAGTTTATTGGGAGCCATACAGCTGAGTCTGGAAACCTAATGATTTCATATATCTCATACATTTCTAATATCAAAATGCATTTTACCTCTAGTCTTGAGTGTTATAGATAATTCCTATGCCAATTGAAAATGTTATTTCTATGATGTTTTAATTTGTCTTCAGATTGATTATCTTACTCTAGGAAAGAAAAATGTGTACCTGTATTTCAGTGGGTTCATACACATACAGGGCTGCTGGAGCTATGAAAGGTACTTAAATCACCACAACGTGAGAAAACAGTTTTCAAAACACGGACTATTGTTACTTTTTAAGAAATTTTTCAATAAGTATATAACTTTTCCGAATAAGGAGCAGAGTACAGAAATTGGTGAAAGGATAAATACATTTTGTAAGCTGATATCTTTCATCTGTTTAGAAAGCCATTTCATATCCTTAAAAAATTTTAATTTTTTAAGGATAATTTTAAAAACAAATCTTACAACATAGTATTGATTCTTGAGCAGAATAAATTATTTGTACCCTAGAGCAAATATGTTAGGATTGTCTATGCTTTACAAATACAGTAAGTACGTAGAGTTAATTAATCTAAGGTATTACAATCTATGAAAACATATTCTCCAGAAACAGTTGTTCTTGCACTGAGTGTTTTCTCATATTACAAATCTGAAGTTATCCTTACTTGCTTATGGTAAGTTGTGCTGTGCTTCCTAGCTGATAACAGAGTTTTTGCAAGTTTCTAGGCAAAAGAAGAGGAAGGGCCAAAACACTGTTCGGGTATAATAATTTTAAAACAATGCAAGACCCTGCTAAATGCAAGTGTGTGTGTGTGGTTTTAAAGAGGGAGGGTGAGCAAATATGATAGTAAAAGTAACCAGACGTGTAGCTTGGATGTGCATTTTGTATTGTCTCTTGGTTCTGTGGAATTTGCAATTGCATCAATAAGGAAAGAAAATTACAACCAGCAAAAGGAAAGAGGAAGATGAGGGGGCTGGTCAGTTGTCCTCCATTTTAGAAGTGCTGGAGTTGTATTTTTGCATTCTTTATCTTTGAATGGTTTAAACATGCATATGTTAATTGACAGGATTACTATTTAGTTCAGTATTCATGATTACCTGTCTTGTGTTTGAGGAAGAAGTGTGCTAGAGTATTCAAAGCAGCAGCGTATTTGACATAGCCACGTGTTGGTGCTGTTCCTGTCAGCTGTCCCAGGAGTGTGCAGCAGGAAGACTTGAAAGCTCCCTTAATCTCCCCAATCAGTCCAGTCCTGCATGTGTAGCTGAGAAGTCAGGGACTCTTCTGTGCCTGAGAAGTAGTACAAAGCAAGTCAAAAGGTAGTTAGTTGCTTCTAAAACAGTTCTAGTAGTTTAGGGAATTACTTCCTCTATTAATTTCTACACCCTCTCTATGACCCTTGTGACTAAAAGCTATCAATGGTGACTTAAGCAGAACTGAAAAGCCCTCTTTGTTGGTTGCTTTGACTGGAGCCCTGAGCAGCTTGCGTTAACAGTGTCATAAGTTCCTCCTGCTCAGCTGGGGAAGGTAATGGGTGTGTGCATTACTAGTCTATTACAATATCAAGTAAAAACTTCATACTTGAGACACTGATGGAACTTGCTGTATATGAACTCTTTCTAAAGCTTTTGGACTAGCCAGAAATCTCATCTGGTCTTTTATACCGAGGAGGGCTGTGCTAACTTTGTGTGTCCTTCCATCCACTCTTCCACTGAGATAAATAAAATGATACACTGGTGTTTCTATAAATATTGCTCTGCTAATCTTCCCTGATGTGGTGTTACATACCAGGAACAGAAAATCGTGTATTTTGGGACTACAGAAAGTAAAGTAGGATGGACGAAACACTTCCCAATGTCTGTATAGCCGAGGCATCAATTCTTTCAGTCTGACTCTTATCCAGCCCAGTGTTTGATGTATTACTGTTTACAGCAGCAATGGATACATAAGGAGATTGTTAGGCGTGTTTTCATCTGAAAGTGGCCTTGTTCTTAGTATAATCATTGTTTGGTAAACAATGTAATTATCACCTTTTGGTGGAAGCTGGTGGTTCTGATGTATGTCAGACTTTTTTTCCAGCAGCTGTGCATGGTAGCACTGCAGTTGCCAACAGTTATTAAAGAAGAGTGGTTTGAGGACAGTTTTGAAACTTGGCAGGTTGTTGTTGCCTGTTTTTTAGTGTTGGTTATATCATCTGTAACTTACTAGGTATATATGATAAAAAGTGTGACACTTCTTGGGTAGTTTTTCACATTGTATTGAACAATTTCAGTTTCATAAGATGTACTTGGTATGCTTTCTTAAAAACCCTACACATGTGTCCATTTTCCTTTCTTCTTTCCAGCCACCAGCTTCATAGAATTCATGGTCATCGGGACTTGAGTTTGAGAGATTGAAAAAGAATCTGGAACTCATGAAACTCTTACCTGCTTACCAGGGCTTTTTGTGTATTTTTTCATTGCAATATTCAAAGGACTAAAAAACATTAATTGGGACAAGAGACCTGTAGCTTAGTCATGAAGGTGTTCCTGTGGGAGCTGGTGCCGTGGGTGTGGGTTCCAGGCAGTGGGGGTGGTATGCTGAAGATGAGCCATCTGCTTCTCGGGGCAGAAGGAAAGCAGTGGTGGCCAGAACTACGTATGCAAAATTCAGCCTCTGTGTTTGTTGATGTCCATAATAAACTTTAATGATAGCTAGTAATCTAGTTACCGGTAATGAATGAGTATGTGAACATTTAAGTTTAGGGGCCATCTCACCATCTGGGGACTCAGACTTGGAAATTAGGCTTTCAGAACTGCCTTTTTGGATGTGAACATAAGTTCTGCCTGACTGCCATCTGAAGTCATGAAAATGAGTCATGTGAATCTCACCAGTAACCTCGTCTCAGTGATTCCAGGTGAAATTCTCTCTCCCTTCCCTGCAGTGGGTTTCTGCTGCCACATGTTTTAGTGTACCGGTAATGGTGTATCTAAGCTTTACTGTAGCCACAAATGGAAGGGAATAGACGTACACCCACAAAGCATGCGCTGCTTAAAACCTGAGTCATGGCTGTGAATCAGAGATGTGCCCGTTGCAGCTGGTGAAAGCAATTTGGGAAGATGTAACATTCCTGTTGAGAGCAACAGTAGTCTCATTTTGGGCTAAGAAAACCTTCCATCTGCGTGAAAGGAGACTCTAGCCTTAAGAAACTTCTGTACATTGAGAAGACACCACAAATTAATCCTGGCATCCATATTTTTTTTTTTTTTTTAGGGACGTGGTTTAGTGGTGGTTTTTGTCAGAGTTGGGTTGATGGTTTGACTCAATGATCTGAAAGGTCCCTTCCAACCTAGACAATTCTATGATTCCATGATTTTTGAGTAAAATAATCAAGAAATTACACTATCTGCTTCTCAGCCCTCTTTCCTCAAGGCAGTAGCCTTGCCCGTTTTGGATGCCCTCCCTCTTTCAGAGCGCTGGGCATTTAATTTTTAAAAATGTGTATTTTAAAAGACATGTATATCGTTTGACAGGAGAAATGGAGCTTGTGTCACTGAGTGAGACTGGTATTAGCTTAGTGGGAAGGGGCAAGTGGGGACGTGTATTCAGGTCCCGAGCGACAGCCTGGCAGCTGGGGCAGAAGAGTGTGGGGTTTTCCATGTGGACTGACAGACCCTCTTTATTCTTTCCCACACTCAGGCACAGCCTTTGAAATGCAGAGCTGGAATATCTACCTGCTGACAGGCAGAGCTGGAATATCTGCTCCTTCCCTTCCTGCTGCAGCTCCTGTCGAGCGTAAGGGCTCTGTGTCTGGACAAGCCTTGCTCTGCCAACCGGTTCCTAGGGGAAGGCAGCGCCGTCGCCCGCTCGCAGGGGAGGAAGTGTTGGGTGCGAAGAAGGTGCTCTGCATCTAACTATCCGTAAAGATGCCAAGAAGCATGGGATAAAGTTCTTAATAGTGTGTTATCTGAAGTGGCTCAGGAAGCTGTAGGTTATATGGGTCATATGCAGTGACAAAGATGGAAATATGACAGGTAAAATAGCTGCTTTATGCACACATTTCCCTTTTCCTTTTTTTATTTTTTTGCTGGTTTATAAGTCCTTTAGTAAAATAACATACAGACTTTGGAAAAGCAGATCTTCAAGAAGTTTATTTTGGAGGGTTTTGTGTGAGATGTTTAATTCACACTTCTTGCTGATGCAGACTCTGGGCTTTGCATCTCCCAGAATTTCCTTCCAGGCTCTCTAAAATGGCCATGATGCCATTCCACACCTGAGACAGGGGTTGGTTGGCTGAGCTCCAGGCACCAGAAAGTTGTTTCTCTTTGCACGGGCTGTTCTTGCCGTGTACACACCTTCTCACTGCGTCGAGCTCTTCTTTCTTGCCATAGCCCTTTAGGCTTTGTTGTCTAGCTAGTGCGTTTTGTATGTGGCAATCATATATAGTGCCTTAAAACTTATTTTTTTTAAATCCCTGCTTATGAAGGTAGTCACAAGTTTCTATCTCTCTGTGTGCTTCTGTAAGAAGGTGTTTGGCCCAGCCTTCCTTGGAATGTGATTTTCTTACTGTCATACTCATGAGAGCTCCGGGATACTTACACCAGGTTTTCTTCAGGGGTTTGGCATTGGTCATGGCTGGTTTTAACACCAATTATAAAACTAAAAATCTCATTAAATCCTGTCCATGTAGACTAGAGTTTAGATAACACTCTTACAGAGCACTGCAAACCATCAATTAGTGCTTCATGTGCTAGAGAGTAATATTTTGAAATAACTTTTTGTTGTCCTTAGAAATCCTTTGGGGGTTATTTTGTTCATTTTTGTGAGTGTAAAATGCTTGTGAAAACCTTCACTTAGCTACATATTAGAGTATGGACAACATGAATGCAAACTCATTTTCCAGCCATCATCTGCAGTGATGGAGGAAGCAACTGTGACAGGACGTCATTGTATTCATCCTCTGCTGGAGGCTACAGAAACTCTCAGAGATTTTAGAGGAGTTACGTTCAATAACAACTGCTCTAAAATCACAGTAGAAGTTGTAGCATGGAAGGGAGAGATCCTTCCACTGTTTTGGTTTCACACAATGGGATTGTTAATTTCTTTCACTGACAGAATCATTGCCTGATGGGGAAAATTTGGGGGAGGTGTCAGAAAGCTATTGAAAATGCCTGGGGCCATTGCCGCCATCAGGTGTTTCTCATCTTCCCTGAAGCCACTCGTACAATGCGATTCCCCTGCCAGCTCTGGAGCAGCATTGCTCTCGTGATTTAATTGTGTCTGTGTGGAAACATGGGTTCTTTCCTTAAAATGTGTTGTTATAGCAGAATCTCTGCTGTTCACAGAGACTTTCCAGCCCTAGTGGCTGTGGGGAGAGCAGTGTGACAGTACATTCTGCTGAAAAGCTCAGATATTAGGCAGACAAATATGAAGAAATTAAGGTGTATTGCCTCTCCTTTGTTACTATGAAGGTATTTGGGGTGCATGAGCCTGTTCTTACAGCAGAGGTAGCTGTGGCCGCCAAGCCGGACAGTGCTGGCTGTTTCCTCCCTGCCAGCTCCTCCCTGGCTTCTTCCTGTGTGGCAGCCAGGACTCAGCTGGTCCCAAGGCCAGTGTCCCACAGCAGCAGCAGCCACCTCTTCTTAACAATATGTTTTAGGAGAGGAAATACTCTCCACTGTGGAGTCAGTATTTAGCAAGGTGAGCTATCTGTGGGGTCCAGCAAGAACAGGAGAGATTAGAGGGCACAGGATGCGAAGAAACAGAATGAAACTTATGTGCATATGCTTGGGAAGAGAGGGTCCAGCTGGTGCCATGCTCTTGTGATGCTGGGGGTTGGATTGAAAGTCAGGACCCTGCTGGGATGTGTTTCTGCTGAGACAGCTGCAGCCTGTTAGCAAATTTGGGTGGGAGGGTAAAAAGGGCAAGATGCTTTGTATCTCATTCAAATGCCTTCTCTGAGCAAGAATTCCACACCTTGCAGGAAAAATGTACCTCTCTTTTCCACTAGAATCCTTCTGGGTGGAGATGACCGTTGTCCTCATAGGAAGAGGAGGCTTGGGGAGCACTGCAGTTTTTGAAAGGTATTGATCATTTTCTTGCCAAGACAAAGAGGGAGAGAGAAGGACTGAGAAACAAGATGGGCGTGAAGCTGTTCACAGCCGAATCACTGCTACAGTAGAAGGGCTCTAGAAAGGTGAGGAAAGGTACAGTTTGGGAGTTTAAGGGTGTATGAAATAGAGGAACAGACAGATGCAGAGCTAGCGGTACAGAAATGCTTGCTGTGTTTCGATGTGTGGTGCACCAATTTTGCCTAGGGTGGGAGAAAAGCCTGACCTACGGTTCTTCAGCTGAGCAGTTTGTAAACACAAGTACAGGTAACAAATGAGAAACTTGATGTTTGATTCCCTGTAATTTACTACTCTCTTAATATCCTCTCTCCTTGAGTTCCCATCAGCTGCTTCCTCAACCCCAAACCCTTCTTCCTTTGAGTTTTGTGTGGAGTTTCTTATGGTATGAGTTTTTAAGGCCGTGTTGAAAACAAAGAGCTCCTCAGTTGAGTCATCTGCATGTGAGTGAAATGTGGAGTCTGAACTTGATTTGGAGAAGAAGCCAGAAATAGTGAAAGTGATGAGAGTTCCAGGTGCAGATACCAAACTTTCTTTCCAAACTTGTTGAAATGGTTTAGCAGTGCTGTATGGGAGTCCTGAATGGGCAGGAGAGAATGGGAGAAGCCCCGAAGCAGGAACAGACCGGGAATGGAGCCAGGGAATCTACACCTGTCTCACCATTTGAAATGAGCTATAATTAATCATTGTAGGTGGAGGAAGTTGTGACAATAGAAAATAGATATAATAAATCCTGTCATGAAGAGGCTGGTGCTGCACTGCTTAATGCCTCCTTATTGTTTTGAGGTTCCTGTCTGAAAGCTGTTTGTCTTTATGGGTTTGGGGTTTTATTCCCATTTTTGTGGCAGAAGCAAATATTAAGAAAGAAATTTTAGATGTCTGGGATCTAGTAATCTGGTTGGAATACATAGGATAACCTTGTGGTGAGAAAATTTAAAGATTTTAATTATTTCTGTTACAGAATACTTGTTTTCCTAAATTCATCTGCGTTTTCCATGCACTAGGTGAAGTAGCTTTCAGCATTTTGAATGTCAGCATGGTAGAGCATATTTACCAATATCTACACAAAATCAACTTAGTTACAGGATTCTTGCTTGTATGAAGGAGAGATTGAATCGAGTGTGGTTAGGCAATGTGCCTCTTTGGTGGCATTGTGAGCCTTCTGTGTGTAAAGTTCAGGTAGAACATCAGCTATATATTTTGCAAACTTGTTTTGTTTTTGCTAAGGGGAGGAAATATAATTTTAATGCTGCCTGATCATATCTGACTTCATAGAACGTTAATCCTTGAGATCTGAAGTAGAAAACAAGAGTTACAACTTTTGAAATTAAATAGAATAGCAAATTAATTTAGTGAAGATGCCTGGTTTTCAAACTTAATAAAAAAAATAATCTCTGTTTCTTCAAAACATTCAGGACTGTACTCCTACTAGAGTAAAGTTCAGATATTTCTGAGAAGTTCTGGAGTTGCCGGTGGCCAGTGAATTAGCCGTTTTTTTTAGGTAACAGTAATTATTGTGTCAGAAGAGTTATTAGTTACAAGTTTTGACTGTGGATTGCCCTTTTCTTTAAGGTTTACTTATTTCTACTTGGACTTTGTACTTTTTTCACCTTTATTGTGTGTGAATGAGATGCGAAATCTGGAGTCTGTGTTCTGATTGAGTCAGGTCAAAACTGCACGTGTTCATTTGCCTTCCCTGAAAAGTAGTTTTTAAAAACAAGATATGCCCTCAGCATGATGCAGTAAACTTAGTAGGACGTACTTTATACCCATCCTATGGAAGCTAGTGTACTGTGCTGATGGAAACTTAAGATACATAGAATCACATAATTGTTTTGAAGAGACCTTTAAGATCATCAAGTCCAGCTGTTAACCTAGTACTGCCAAGTTACCACTAAACCATGTTCCTCAGCACCACATATTTTAAGTGCCTCCAGGGATGGCGATTCAACCACTTCACTGGGCAGCCTGTTCCAATGCTTGATAACCCTTTCAGTGAAGAAGTTTTTCCTAATATCCAATGTAAACCTCCCTTTGCATAACTTGAGGCCATTTCTTCTTGTCCTATTCCCTGTTACTTGGGAGAAGAGACCGACCACCACCACGCCAACACCTCCTTTCAGCTAGCTGCAGAGAGCGATAAGCTCTCCATGAGTACAGAAGTAGAACTGAGAAGGGCCCTGGTTTGGTGGGCTGGTCACTCGTGTAGAAGTGTGGAGGCCTGAATTCACGCTTTAGCTCCCAGGTGATGTCTTTTGCTCCACTTGAAACAGTCCTTGAAGAAATCATAGAATCATTTACATTGGAAAAGACCTTTAAGATCACTGAGTCCAACCATAAACCAAACACTGCCAAGTCCACTGCTAAACCTTGTCGCTAAAACCCAGGAACATGTGGAACTAAGCAAGTTTGGGTACGCGCTGTGGTGGGCAGTGCTGTGGATCTGGAGAAATGTGGAGATGCATCTGGGAGCAGAAGCCAAGACTTGCCCCTGGTAGCCAAGAAATGGGAGCGTGCTTCTCTCTGGCTGGGTGGAGTCCTTGAATTCCTTTGTGCTCGGCAGCATGGCTTCAGTAGCAGGAGTGGGGAGGGCTTGCTCCCTGATGAACCTTTATCTATGTGCCCCTAAAAGACTACTTTGAATTACCTTGGGCTGAGTGTAGGGAAGTGAACCTGGGTCTTCTCCTTCCTGGGTGTATGTTCTAACCAGCAGGCTACTAAGTAAAAGGGGTAGGTGAGAAGGTTGCTGGGTTCCTCTGGCTCTATTTTAAAAGGAAGTGTCTGCCATCAGTGCATTTTGTAGGGTGCCTAGTCTTGTGTGCTCTGAAAATACCTTTCAGACCAAGCCCCTTAGGGGACTCGAGCAGATTCTGGAGCCTGCTCGGGCTGCAGCGCTGAGCTGTTTGGCCCTGCTGAGGCAGTTCTGGGCACGCACAGAGGTGAGACACCACCTATCTGGAACATCTGAAAATAAAAAAAATTAAGGTGCCCCTGTGTATGAACTTTCAGGATCACAATTTTTGTCTCTATTGGATTTAAGCTTGATTATATGGCATGATATTTTAATTTTGAAGAAACCTTGGCCTAATAAAGTCAATCCCCATCTCTGTGAGGAGCAGAGACTTTTTTTTTTTTTTGCCTTGATAACATGCTGCAAAGGTCTTGAACAAATTTTCATGGGCAACCTCCACAGTAGGATTAGTGCCCTCGTTCAATCAGTGTGTGCAAAATACAAACCCTTGGCAGGGCTAAACTACAAAGTGGAGGAGATTTTGACAATGCTAAATAGAGTGAAAGCACCAGGGGAAAAATATCTGAAATCCTCTTATATGATTATTAAAACAAAAACGCACACACACATGAAACCGGCAAAGTCTTAGGCTGGGGTGACAGAGGGAACTGGTAAGAGAACAGCCTGTTCTAGTTCGATGCTTTGTTTGATATTAGTTGGAAGCTGTAACAAAGCAAGTATTTCAGGACTCCTTGTAGGTCTCTGGGTGTGAGCTGGCCATGAGTGCATTGCCTATGTTCTCCTTCCACAGCACTGCTGATCCCAGCTACCTGGCAGCTCCCTGCACTCCCCCTCTCTATTCCCACGTTTTCTCTTTTCTCCCTCCAGGTTCTTAAGAAACTTCACGCTTGTCTCTTCTTCTCAACCCTCATCCACTGAACTTCTCAGCCTTTCCACCCAAACGCATTTTTTCATGTACAGTTGCACCCATGTCTGTGCTGTGGATTCCCCTGAATTAACGTACCCTTTGGTGCACCTTGTTTGCTTGCACTAGCCTTCTGTGCATGCATTTAGCGCTACCAAGAGACGATGGTATGTGCATCTTCACTAGAGTCTAGTCTACGCTAGTGTTAATGCAAACTTCTGGAAATAGGTGGAAAAAGTCTTAAGGAGAGCAGCCTCACCTTCTGGCTTCTTTCTTCAGCAGCTGTTCAGTGGCACCTGCATCCCTTTTCAGCAAAAATTATAACACTAATAACAGTAGGTTCCCCAGTAAGAGACTACATTGCTGAAGTGATATGAAGCTGTCTGAGAATCCATGGTTGGACAGCATGGTTTATATTTCAGGCTGTTCCAATTAATGTTAATTTCCTTTCCACTGCCATGTATGGAACCTTACAGGTGAGGAATGACTTTAATTATGGGTAAATTGCATCTAGTTCATGGGGCTGAGGCCAGTGATTATACTCAGAAGACATAATGAAATAAACATGCACAAAATTGCATGAGAAAATGAAAACCTGTGAGATGAGCTAAAGGGAAAGTAAGAGAATGGAGCTGAATGGCAGACTGAATACCATTAGATTTGCCAGGCCAGGTTTATAGGCATTCTCTTTCTCAAAAGGAAACATATAAGAAGATGAGAGAATTTGACGTACAGGCTTTAATACAAAAATTTATTAGGCAAATCACAAAGATGTGATAAGAAAAATGTACTAGATGCTGCAATATGAATGACTGTGCTCCATCGCGTATCTGCTGGTGGCAACCCCTGAGGGTCTTCACTCCTCAGGATGTTTCCATTTGCAGAAAGAAACCGTGGTGGCTGCCCTAGCAGCTGGAGAAGGTGGCAGTGAGTCAGGCTTGGTCTCTAGTATTGCCTGCCAGCATGCAAAAAAGAAAAAAAACAACCCATAAAACAAGTATGTTAGTACTTGCTGCGGATGAAGACTCTGTGGTGGTACCTGAACCCATCCTGTTTCTGGACCTACATAACGTTGAGGTGAGCAGAAGCTCTCTCCCTGGCATGGCTGCCGGTGGGGTTTCCTCCCAGTGGAGCAGCCTTGGCTGGAAAGTCTCCTCCCTTGGGTCACAGCCTGGCTCTGCTGCCGTAACACAAGAGGTTGGCACCTGAGCAACCTGATAGAAGAGCTGTGGGACTGTAGATGACCTCTTCGAGTGTGTGCTGGTTTCAAGGGATACGCTTTGAGTTAAAAATAGTTGAAGGGTGAATATAAGCAAGCAGGGAGACAATCTAGGGGCATAAAAAAGCTATGGTAAGGGATGGCTGGGTGGACCTAAAGGAACTTCAAGCTGAATATGAGGAAAACCTTCCTTACCATGGTTTACAACAAACTATCCAACAGCATGCCAGTGTTTTTGGATACTTAAAACTAGAATGTAACAAACAATAAAAAGTACAACTCAAAGCAGCTTTTGGCAAGTGTAGAGTTCAGTGAACTAGAAGACCTTCACCACTTATAATTTCTTTTGACTGAGATGTTGGAGGAGAACATCCACAGAGCTCTGAGGAGCTTTGTTCTTTGTCCTTTACAGAAATTAAATACAAGAAGATAAAAGAGAAATTAGATTTGTTTTAAATGAAATTACAGTTGTTTCTGTCTCTCTCTAAATGAGCTGTAGAATAGTTGCAGTTGTTTTATAGCACTCAATTATTTTCTAAATCTCTGTTAAAACGAAGGCCTTCTCCTTTCATGCTTTAGGTTTTGTTTTACTGAGCAGGCAGTTTATAATCATAGGCAGTTTTTCATTTAATAACAAACTTTGAAACCTAATGTATAGGAATTGTTAACATTTGTATTTGAATTAATATTTCCTTTTATCTGGATAAAATTTCCATTATTTTAGCAGCATATATAATCCTTTTTTGATGTTTTGAGATGCCTAACTTTAGAAGTCTGCAGTGTAAGTGTTTACACCTGAGCTACTCATCTTCTGTTCTTGTATAGTCAGTAGCAAAAAGTAGGTCCTTTGTGGTTTCCTCTTAGCTATTCTGGCTCCTTTCAGAGAAGAAATGCTCCAGAGATGCTGTTGACTCCGTTGACTGGATCCCTACCAACCATGAGAGGAATTTTGATTGATGAGGTTACATGTAGATAGATACCTGTATTTATGTAGGTGAATCCTATAGTAGGAGCTTGGCTGTAAGGAGTGCGATGAGGGGCAACCAAAGCTGGGCCCAAAGCTTGTCAGGAAAAGACCTTGCAATTTCTCTGTCCTGATTTCGGGAATGCTTAGGGTTTGAACAAGACCCAGGAGCCGCTGTGGGAAATCAGTCACTCAGGATGCTGTACGAAGAGGACACTTACTGGGGTTGACTTTGGCTGTGGAGGTCGGATGTGTAGGAAGAGAGCGCTGAGCTGACGCACGGAACCTCTTCCTCACAGGGCTGAAGTCCGTAATCCTTCGCGCAGCTCAGGCTGTTGGTGCCTCAGTTGCTGCAAGATAAAGCTCTGTTCTCTGAGCTAATGGAATAATGCAATTAGGAGGAGGCAATACTGATAAACTCTTATCCTTTAAAGAGCAGGTTGTTAACGAAGTGACACCAGCTGTGCCAGGCGCAGTGTGGCCATGCTTGGACAATCTGCCTGACCAAGCTTTGCTGTGCTGGGGGGGCCACCATATCATACCTGCCCACGGCCCGGGAGTGGGAAGGAGTTTTTCAGACAGAACTTAGGGAAGAGGTGGGAGCGGAGGAGAACATGATGAAGGTCACAGCCGTGCATGGTGTGCAAATGACAAGTAGGGATTACTTTCACTGTGTCTTTTCGTACAAAAACTGTGGGACATCAAATGAAGCTAGCAGGAGAACAGGCTAAAAACAATAAATAATAAAATGAAGTGGATTTTCATAGAATGGGTAATTGAGTCTTTAGATTTTGCCTGAAGTATGACTGCTAAAAGTGTGTGTGGCTCAGGAGGAGGCTGGACATGTTAATGAAAAATCTGTTAAGGGCTACTAATGCCCAGGAGGCCACATCCTGCCCAAAAAGTCCCTGAAAATGGCTGGAGACAGGGAGAGTATTGGCAGAAGTATGTGTTCTGGCACTGGTCTTATACTCTGTTCTGGGCTAATGCTGTGAAGGAGACATTGAAGGGTTAGAGGCACCTTAGTGCTGACTTTTGAAACCACTCTTAACTGTTCTTTCACCTCCAGAAAACCATTTAATCTTCCTGAAGTTGATAGCTTTTTTTCCAGGTCAACCTTACATGTTCCTCATAGCACAGAACCATGTTTTCTTTTCCTGTCATGTTATAATAATGATTTGTTTTGTTGGCTTTACTCATATTTATTTTTAAAATGAGATATTCATCTCAGGGGAACAAAACTCATGAAAAAAAAACTTTAGTCATGCCAAAGCACTTCTGGGAGATCTGTTTTTCTACTTTAGAAGATGCAAAAGTAAATTTAGCTTGCTGAGGTCAGACTTTCATCCTGCTTTCCAAAATAAGCTACAAAGCTGTTTCTGTTTCTTTTTAAATTATTTAAAATGATCTCGGAAGACTTTTGGTGTTTATAATTATGAGTTTGTCCTTAAAGCTGATGAGCAACGACTCCAAGAGTGCACTGGCATGCACCGGCATGCCTTGAATTAATGGCCCAAAACATGCAAGACCTTCATTGTGGAAAGTGCAAAGAATGACAACGGGTATAATAAATTCAAGAAATATTTTGGTTTTAGTTGTTAATTTAAGACAATAGGAAAATACTTGAAAGTCTACATTTAATGCTCCTCAATTTTCTGAGGGTATTTTTCTTTTAACCGTGGGGTGATATGTGTGATGCCACTAATCATGAAAAAGCACAGATAGCTAAAGATTGAAAGCAAACAAACGTTCTTTGCTTTTATGATCAGCACCTCTAGATACAGGGGCTTGACACAAATCTGCCATGGGTATAGCATCTAAGTAGGAAAGCTGTAACCTAGAGGCACTTCTTGCTTTTCTATTCCCCCTCCAAAAGGAAGTTCAGTTGTACACTGCATTTTACTTTTATCTGCCCTAGTGAGAGGAGCTCTGCTTCTCTCTCCCTTTTATGTCAACCTGGATTCGTGAGGCGGGTGGAAGCAAACCTGATACCCAGCTGCCCGGATGCGCGTGTCTGCCAAAAGCAACATGGGCATCGACAGCCTCCAGCTTTCTGTCCTGCCTACTGGGGCTCTTGTTATCTCTAATGAGGAAAGCAGCATGATGGAGCCTAGAGATATGGCTGCAGGTTCACAGCAAGCGAGGGCTGCCAGCACGGCTAAAGCACACTGCCCAGGCTGAGGGAAGACTCTATCCAATCGGTATCATTAATCCCCTTTCACTATGGGAAGAACTGAGTTGGAAGATCTGGTTTTAATATTTCTGAATATGCTGTGTAATTGTCATTATGCGACTACATTTGCATAATCCCAGGCAACGGCCTCAAAACCAAACTGTTTCTGAATGTTCAAATTTAAATCCACGTTACAGAGATGTTGGGTGCTCATGGAAAGCACTGCAGTCCCTGGGGTGTATATTTTGGACATGCAAATGCTCTACAAAGTGCAAAATTGACTGACAAGTGAGACACTCAGAATCTCTGCTCGGGAATCTAAAAATTGTCATACTCTCAGCAGTTTTGGCCTTCATCTTCCTCTGCTTCACCTGCTTACTGTGAAATGGGATAACGGTATCAGCTCAAGTTGGGGTTATTGAGAAGAAAAGCACTCAGATGCTGTAGTAAAATTTTCATTAAAATTTTCATACATAAATAGCTAATATTGCACCCGGTGCAAAGGCTGGGCAGTGCACTTAGAAGTGAGGCTTGGGACTACGCAGTGAATATCTATTTAGCGAGTCAATAAGCACTCAGTGCAGCAGAAATCCTGTGACAAGAGAACCATGTCGTTGCACAGTCTTGGCTGTACCCGCATTTGTCTTTTTTTTTGTGATGGTACAGCCATGTTTTCTTTACTCTGTTGCCTTTACAGCATGTAGATCGGAAGTGCATTTGAACATGGCACCTTGAAAAAGGCACCATCTTTCCCATGGGCGTGCGCGTGCAGGGGGCTTTGAGTGAAGCTGTCAGGGATTTTAAATACCTCCTTAATGTGAACGGTGGAGCTCATAGCGTTGCAACGGTAACGCATTGCTTTTAGCAGCAAAGGGGGCTGTATAAATGCTTAGGCAGCATAAGTATGATCTAAATTGGAAAGAAATAAACCACAAAAAGCCAACCCAAACATATACTTGTTATGAGTTAAAAGTTATCTTCAAAGACTGCAGTGAGCCTGTGTCCTCAGCAGCAGGTAGTATCAGTGATAACCGATACCTTGAGAAATTACCCCTATATAAGAGTTCAGAAGAGCATACGTGCTAAGCTCTGCTATGTTATTTCCTGCTAGCGCTTTTTGATGCTTACTCCCACAGGTAACGTTATATTACTTAGTCTGGAAGTCAGGGAAGGAGCAGCAAATACATCTGCAAAACCAAACTGCTGTCTTGGAGAGCAAGCGTTCATTTCTGTCTTTCCTGTTGGAGAACAATTTCTGCCTGGTCAGAAGTAGATGCCAAAATTAACAGTGAATGTGTAGGGTGAGATGATTAATCTGCAGAGTAAAATGCCTTCAGCGTGGCAGCAGAAAGCCAAGGTGAGAATAGAGGCCCGTGCCACGCTGCGCTGGCCTGTGTCGCAGGTCCGAGAGGACCCCGCTGTGGGG
The DNA here is from genome assembly GCA_013396915.1 of Stercorarius parasiticus. Taxonomy (NCBI): domain Eukaryota; kingdom Metazoa; phylum Chordata; class Aves; order Charadriiformes; family Stercorariidae; genus Stercorarius; species Stercorarius parasiticus. Next base: position 142,857 of record VWZL01000395.1, read on the forward strand.
AACCGAGAGCTGCTTCCAGCACTGCTGCTTCTCCACTGTCCTCCCAGCAGGGATATCGAGCCCCCAGGTGAGGAGGGGTGAGAAGTTTATGCAGGTTGTAGCTCCGAATCTGCATGTGTAAAGCTCCCATTTGCCTTATTTGCTCTTGCACAGTACTTAGTTTGTGCGTACTGAGCCAATTATCTACAGATTCCTGAAATTAGCTTTGGAGAAGATCTGGCTTGTCTTTTTCCGTCAAAAGTAGATACAAGGCATAGTTTTTAAGTCAGCTGAACATATTACTGAAAGAATTGCTTTTGAATTAATCCAAATTTTTGAAGAAGAGTGAAAAAAATTACCCTTTTCTCCAAACTGATCCTCCAGCAACAGCAGTTTGACTCAATATACTAGAAAGTTTCTATTAGTCTTCATAACTTTTGGACTGCTATTTCTCCTGATTTTAAAATAGCAATCAATGGGACCTGTCACAGATGCCATGTCTACTATAGACCCCACTTAATACGCTTTTCCCCTCTTTGAAGTACACGGGGAGGAGCGTGGACTTGATACCCAGAGATTTAACGGATGCTGGGATCACCTTGTGAGACCCGCCTGTATCCTGCAGAGCTCGCTCCTTCTCGCAGACCTTGTTGTTCTTTGTACAATTATATCAGACAAGTTGACATAACAGAAAGGGATTTAAGTCCAAGAAATAAGATTGCTCAGTCCACTGAACCCTCATTTTAGTTCTTTCTCACCACCCAACTACTAATTTTGTGCCTTACTTTCTCATTTTGCTGTACAGGCCAACAGGCTCAGAGGTTCAAGCTCGGTTCAAATAACAATTTAAAAAAAAAATACATGAGCTGAGCATTCCTAAAAAACTCACAAACCTGCTTAAGCAGGCCCCTAAAATCTCAGTAGGATTATCACTGAGATACCGGGTATTCCTCTAGGCTGAAGTGATGCAATCTGGTCCAGCGACATGGGGCTTTTCTGATCCATATCTTGCAATCAAGTGTGTTTCTATCCGAAGTGCATCCCGCTCACCCACTCACGAAGCACATGTTCCTCACCAACACGAGTTCGGCACCGGGCAGCAACTGGGACCGACCCTTCAGAGCCCATCCTACTTAGCGGAGTCAGATATTTCATTCTTTGGGAAAGGTTGTGAGCGTTGTCTGTCTCTGTACAAGGGAAAACGCGCTGAATTCAAAGGCAAACCAAGATGTTCTCTGTGTTTGAAAAACAAAACAACACAAAAACAACCCCCAAAAGCACTACAGTAAACAAACTAGAAAAACTTACAGCAGATAAGGTGTAGTAGGGCAGCCCTTCTGTGGGAGATGAGACCTCTTTGATATAGTCAGACAAACAAACAAACCATAAAACCTGTCTGCAGTAAGGGAGTGCGGGTTTGTTGATTAGTCAAAAATATTTAGTATGTGAATTCTCTCTGCTTATGTTGTTCTGCTTATGCATCGCTGTGAAGCCTCAGAAGTCATAAAACGATCTTATATCAAATACAAACGGAAAGCAGAGGGTGCTGTAATTCACCCGCTCCCGCGGCAGTGGTGCTGCCTGAGATAATCTGGAACCCCTCCGCAGAGACGCTGAGGCCTGCAGTTCAACTGGTCTGATCGTCTTCATACCCTGCAAGGAATTAATGAAAATATTCAAATTTAAAGATTTGTGATTAATTTGGAGGTCAGCACGGTTGTCAGCCAGATGATTTATTTTCACATAACTTGTACCGCATTGTCTCTAGATGGTCAATTTTTTTTCTAGTCTGCTGCACTGCTGTAGGTGGGTAACCAAAGCTGTGTTGCACCGATTGCTGTAGGCAGGGTATAGCTGAAGGGAAACTGTCATTTCTGGAACCTGGACTGCTGCGGGGGACAGTCCGCAGCTCGAAGCTACACGTGGTCACTGGTGGCTTCTGTTTAAATCTGAGAGCCGTGCAGTATTGCATACTTGGTGTTATCTGGCAGGAACAGACAAAATGCCAGGAAGGTGACGTTGCAGGTTGCAGCTGTTTTATGGGCTTTGGGTTCTTCCCAATCTGTTCTGAATGATCAGCTGTGAAATAGTTAATAATTTCGATATGCACTAGTGTTTTTAGGTTTCATGATAAGTAGTAAGCAAATATCCAGGTGCGTGCCTCCTTTGCTCCAGATTATCTACGGATGTAGGAATACCTTTGATCGATATATACAAGGTTCATATTTAAAAAAAACCAACATCCACAGCTGTGTTTTTACACTGCAACCCATGGGCATATTGTTGGAATCTCATCCATCATGGTTTCATGACCCAGTCCTCCTCCAGTTTCCAACTGAGCTGAGTTACAGTCAATGTAAAAGCAGCCAGAAGGACCAGTTCCTGACTGCCTCATGGTCATCTTTCTTTTCCCTGGTTTTCACTAATCATCTTTTTATCAGTTACCCCAAGTTCTTCCTTGGGCTTCTTTTCCTACTCTCTTATTACTAGTAAAATTTGAGAGTCAAAACTGACCTGCTAGTTTTGGTATTGCTGCTGTCAAATTTGTTACCGGAGTCTCCAGGCTAGGAGTGATCTTTAAGTCTTCTGTCCCTCTAGAAGGCATACACCAATCATATATTAATTAATTTTATTAAAATCTACAAATTTCCTCCTCTTTGTGCACAAACTGCCAAAATCCTTATCTGAGCATCCTGTCTTAATTCCTGTGGCCTTCCTCCCCTCAAGACTGAGTTACATATGATGGCTAAGCTGGTCTGTCATCTGTTCAGCACCAAAATGGGAAAGTTTTTGTCCGGCCTGCTCCCACCCTATTTCCTCCTTGCCCCCTTCTGCCGCCTGCCAGCCCCTGGGTTCAGCCTGGCAGAAAGCTCTTCAATTCTTGTCACTGGATTAGTTTTCTGCTTTTTTACTGAGCTGGGTATTCTGATGGTGGGGTCTAAGCAGCACCAGAATCACAGAATGATAGGGGTTGGAAGGGACCTCTGGAGATCATCTAGTCCAACCCCCCTGCCACAGCAGGGTCACCCAGAGCAGGTTACACAGGAACGCTTCCAGGCGGGTTTTGAATGTCTCCAGAGACGGAGACTCCACCACCTCTCTGGGCAGCCTGTGCCAGGGATCTGCCACCCTCAAAGTAAAGAAGTTCCTGCTCATGTTTAGGTGGAACTTACTATGTTCAAGTTTGTGCCCATTGCTGGGTGCCACTGAAAAGAGCCTGGACCCGTCCTCCTGACACCCACCCTTGAAGTATTTATAACCATTGATAAGATCCCCCCTCAGTTATTTTTTTTCCATACTGAAAAGACCCAAGTCCCTCAGCCTTTCTTCATAAGAGAGATGTTCCAGTCCCTCTAATTCAGCAGCACGGAATAGGGATGTGAGAAACTGGGTGAATGTTTTCAGCACTGAGGATTATGAGCCCAGCGAGGACTCTGCCATTGAATTTACCTTCGAGCCTCCATTGACTTACTGGAGCCCTTCCACAGTCCTCACAGTGCACAGTTTCTGCAGCGTGTTTCCTTGCCTGTCACTTTGGGCATGTTTCTTCCTGATGTCTGTCTCTCATCTCAGCATACAAAGTTTAAGCTTCTTCCCCTCACCTTGAACGCCCTTCAGAGTTCTGCTCCTCTCTGTTGTCTTCTCCTGCTTTAACCCATAACCTTCACTTCACCAGCATGCTTTCATTTTCCACCCACTTGCCTTTTTTTTATTCAGATATAGAGATGTGTATATGTGTGTACATATATACACACATTTGCTTCATATTTGCCTGTATATGTAAAGATTCCTCCCCCAGTTCATCAGCAAGATGAGAACCCTCTCCCCAAAATGTGCATCTTTGTACGGAAACAATGAGTAACAACAATGGGGGATAGATGAAAGAAACTGCTATTTATGATTTATGTGAGGAAAGAGGGTAATGTTTATTTGGTTTAAATACTCGGTCACTCTCCTCAAATCTCTTTTATCTTAAAGAATCGGGTTTGTGCAACAGGGATGATGCATCGCATGTATTTTTAGGGCCCATTGCACCATAGGGACCTGATTCTGATGATCATACCCTCACGGAGATATTTCATAACTACAAGTGAAGCAGGTCAAATAAAATCACACCTTGGTGATTAGTCAGTGCTTGGAAACAGAAAATCATCAAAAGAAAGTGGTTACATTATTCTGCATTTTCTTGGGGTTTGTGTCTAACCCGGCAGCAGCAGCCTGTGCTGGCAGCAGCAGCCTGTGCTGGCAGCAGCGGGGGCGTTCCTGTCAGACACATTTTCAAAATAGATCTGCTACAGGAATTCCAGCTGTCACCCTGCTCATGGCGTGGCCTTTGCTGGTGGGGCTCTGGAGAGTATCTTTAGCTTTCCATTTCAAGAGAGGTGGTGGTTGTCAAAGAAACCCCTAACCGATGTCTTTTTCCATTGCTTGTTATATAAAATATATTTTTCAGCGTGTATTACAGGCCAAAGCATAGGTGGTTGTCAGGAAACTTAAGGTGACCACAAAGAGTTTGAAAAGGAGCACTGCAGGTACAGAAGAGAAGATGAGCAGCATTCAGATAAAATCAGATTTGATCTGGCCTTTGTGACATGGCACAGCAGCAGAAATAGGGGCAGAAGATGAGGCGTGAAACCTTCTGTTAGCAGAGCTCATCTCCAAGACTGCCAGTGCTTCTGGAGAGGGACTGGGCCATCTCAATTGGCTAAGTTTCATGGCTATCTTATGCATATGTCAGTGTAATATAGCATACACTAACTAACCGTTGAGGTCTTTTTGTATGATTTTCACTACATAATTGAGCGTGTGCGGGGTTAAATATTTAAAAACATACATCAGCTTGTTTCCCTGAGCGAGGTAGGAGTAGAATACCAGCACTGCTCAGCTGGGGTCCTGTTCCCTTCTCCCTGTACCCTCCCCTGATGCAGCCTGATTTTTGTGGTGCCAGTGCAATGTACTGCTTTGCTCTTTCGCCTTTTTATAGCAACTGTGTTGTAGCTCTGATAGTTAAACTTGTAAAAGAAGGTAGGTTTGTAAGGGCAGGTAATATCTGTTATTAGACTAACTGATGTAAAATGTGGGCAAGCATTTTAGCAAGGTGCAGGTGTCACTGCAAACTATTACCCCCAGGCTGCTGATACATTTGTCCCAGCAGCAAAACTGAACCAGGACTGTTTCACCCTTCTCGAGCCCCTCATTCCTCATCCCATCCCTGGAAATCCCTGAATTCACCCTTCCCTCAGAATGGGACTGTACTGTAAAACAAGTGAAGTTCTGCAGGTCATTTCGAAGTAACCAAACAACAGAAAAAGCAAGCTGTAATTATGTTAATTAATTAGCCCATTTGTGTGAGAAATGATGTTAGCAGAGAGCTTTTCAGTAGGAGCAGAGGTGACAGATTGAGGCAGACAGAAAGCATTTGCAGAACAGGAAGAATTCAGCAGATGAGATGTAAAGAGAATTGTAATGAGCATAAAACCAATGTCTATTTATTCTATACGATTTAACACTAAATAGTATAAATATAATAATATTTAATGCCAAATATTTTGTAAATCTTTGTTGAGGACTGGGATGGAGATGTGAGAGGGAATTATGGTTTTGCAATGTTAGATGATACCTGTGCTTTTTTATTTATAATTCTTGGAGTTCGTTCTGGTACATAGTGGTTGGCAGGTTTCACCCACATATACTCTACAGGGACCTCTGGTACGCTGCATGACGTGCATCACATACTGGATGTCTAGATGTTTGAGGAGCGGTTGAGGAATTAAGAACATTTCTTGTAGACCATCTGGGGGCAGGTTGGTAGCTTTTGCATTTCAGATTCTGGCAAGATCTGGCTGTATTCAATGCTCCACTTCTTTTTTTTTTTTTTCTTTTTTGAAAGTTTGAGAGACTGAAGATTTGCTTGAAAGCGGTGAGATTGACTTCTAGAGAAAGATTTGTCAAGGATGACTTTATTCCCTAATAGGCTGTAATTCTTTTCCATGTGGCTGCCAGTTTGAGGCAACATGTGACAAACAGAAGTGTCATGTTAATGGGAGTTTTCTTATTGCATATGATGTTTGCAAGAGATTGAACCTAGTTATTTCTTACATTTCTTACGCTCTCATATGAAGGTAGCATTTACGCCTAGCAGCTTTAGTGATATTTAAGCCAAAGTGCCAGTGTAAGAATACATTAAAAGTAGAAACCAAAGTTTATCGTCATTTGTTTTCTTCACGATTCCTTCCTTCCTCCATGTCTACCCCCTTGGAGTCAGTAGCTATCTAAAACGTCTCTAAAATTGAGACCTTCACAGCTGTGCAAACTGTGCAGCAACCAACCGTTTAAGGTGGCCAGAAAGGAAAGCTGCTTCAAGAATGGAGGCTTTTTTCAGATTTAAAAAAAAAGTCATATTTAAAATTCTTTTGACCCTGCGTCATAGCATGAGCAGCTGTCACCACATCTGACTGGGAGCCTGAAGGATTAGAAGGAAAAAACTTTGTTCACTGCAGAAAGGAAAGTTGTTAGTGGGTTTAAGCCGTTGTGTCTGATGGTGGGAGCTCTGTCTAATTCCTCCTTATCCTCCATTGAGCTTTTTGTCATCCCCAGCTCTTGCCCTATCTACAAAGTTTTCTGCCTTTATGGTTTTCTCACTTACATGGAGGCACTTTTGTTTTTCTAAAGTGCTGTCTCTCAGCACTTATTTACAAAGCTCTAACCCTGTTTGCATTCGTAGCTCCGTTAAAAATTACGGCCCATCCCTGGCTGACCTGTCCTACCCTGCGCTGCCGCCTCTCGGCACCGGGAACGCCTCAGGGCCAGCATCCCTTCCGCAGAGCAGGACCCACTCATCCCAACATGGGCGATACCAGGACCAAGAGAGACAATTTGCAATAATAATCGTAGTGTACAGAAAGCCACTGTATTAAATATGTGGCACATGTATCCTTTCAAAGGGAGTTTTTAAATATCAATAAGTAAAATGTATTAATACAGGATGCATATGGCTAGTAGAAGTATGTCTTGCATCACGCAAGAAAGACGTAGCAGCTCAAGTAAATGGTTAAAGCATTGTATAGCAGTAAGAAATACGTGTATTGTTATGAAAAACATACTAAAGCAAACTACCCACCCGGATTCAATCCTTATGCTTTTTGGAAGCATGTAGCAAGAGCAGCAATGAAGCTCTAGTTTTCAATTTCCAGAAAATAGCAAGGTAGAAGAAGGGAATATTAAATACATGCAAGACAAGGAATTGCACTCTTTCGAGGGAGAAAGTCTGATTCTGCATTGTTGGGTGCGATGCTGTTTTCTTGATTTGGTTCTTGTAAATTAGCTGTAATAACCTGTATTTACTTCCATGTATTTTGCTAATAATGCCGATGGGTTTATACCGGGGATGAATTTCACTGACTGCATAGGAAGAATGTTTCCTTGACATTTTCTTGTGAAGTTTTAGCAAAAGTGATTTTGTTTAAATTGGAACTTGCAGCTCAGACACTACTGCTATTTCTGCCGCTGAAGTCAGATGATGAAACAGGCTTTATAAGAGCGGACCATATTGAAAAGTGAATCCATTTTAATTGTTAAGCAAAATAAAACACAAAACCTAAAGAATTCAGACACACTGCAAGTATCTTAAGATTCAGAATTGTCTGTTAGTGCTGTAGTAACAAGATGTTAACCTTAATAACATTGACAGTTAATAGTCTCATTAATAGTAGTACAAGGTGCTAATACTTAAAAATAATTATGGATTAAGCTTTCCAGTAGTTGACTAGCAATTTGGGCACTGTACTTTTTTTAATCCTGTATTTAATAATATACATATATATTTTAAATCAGTACTTTCATGTTGTACCACATTATTGACATTTTCTTTTCCCGGAGTTGTTGATCACTAAAGCAGTGGGCACATAGTGCTCACCCAGTCAAACCTTACAGAGATTGGACTTGTACTCCCTGCCAGTGCAAAGGCGTATTTTAGGCTGCCTTCCAGGGCAGAAACACTAAATAATTGATCTGCTCATCCACCTGGGTGAGCCGTCATGCTCCACTTCACCTGTCCGTGGCTGACTGAATTCATTGTGACGTGGTGGCCGGAGCCAGCGAGCAGGGACCGGGGAGGCAGCGGCAGTGCCTGTCTCAACACGGACACGCCGTGTGGCTGTCCTTGCTTCACCAGGACTTTTTGACACGCAGTCACTAAAGGCAGGAAAGCTCTTTTGATAGATCAACAAAAATCTACTTTTTTATTTTAATGGCAAGCCAGAGGAACTCTTTATTTAACAACTGGCACATAAGTATCATGCAACAAACCAATTGGCAAGTTTGCTTTAGCATCTCACCCAGACGCACATGGGCATTTAAAAGTCCTTTGCTGTTTTTTTCTAACCTCTGAGGGAGGTCTCCTGTTGCGCTCCGGGCAGCAGACGGCCTGTCAAAGCAGCAGGCAGCAGTCGAACTGGGGCTGGCAAGGCCTTGAAAGCCATTTTCCTGCTGCTGGCGTGTTCATCGGCATCGTTCCACAGGGTCTATTTCTGGAATGCAAGAAGATGATGGTGCTCATTCACCACCGGAGAGTATATTCGTGACACGGATGAAGGGAGCAGCTGGTGCTTGCCTAGGTCCCTGTAAAATTTATTGGCAAGGGAGTGGTGGTGAAAAGCAAGTTTCACGCAGATTTATTTCATGGAGTCTGTACATGTCTGCAACACTTCACTTTAGGAAAATATTTGTATCCACCTGCACTCATAGAAAGTTGTCTTGATGTCAAATTGTAACAGGTTTTGCGTGTTTATTTTAACCAAATAGTGCGTTGTTCTGCAGGATTAATAAAAAGGATTATGCTGAGATACTTAGGGATCAGTGCTGAGTATTCTCGCATGGAGTGGTGACATGGGGCTGGCTTATCAGCAGAACCCCAGAGCTACCTCCGCCCTCCCTTCAGCTATGTCTTTCAGAGAAGGTGTGTCTTCATATGGAGATGCCTATCTCAGTGTATCTCAGCGTAGAACTTAACAGAGACACTTAGCGAAGGTGGGGTCACCTGGAACCGGTCGCCTTGGTTCTGCATCAGTCTTTTATAACAGGAGTGATATCGTGGCAGGAAAGCGTGAGTTCTTTGCAGTGAAGGCAAAACACGAGGGAGTGCTTATACAGCACAATAATTACTTTGCATTTAATTATTTTATTTCAAGAAAATGTGCTTTCTGGACATATCTACTCAGATTTCTTTGTTTGTAGGTCCTAGTAAGAGCCTCTTGGCTGCCAACTGCATTTGAAGGTCTTGTCTTTCATACCAAGCCTTTCACAGCAAGCCTTTCCTGAGAGAGAGCTGGGCAGCTCCTTACAGAGCTATGAGGGTATACAGGTATGTAAAAAAAAAAAAAAAAAAAAAGAAAAAAAAAAAAAAAAAGACCAAACAAACATGCTCACCGTATCTACAATTGCTTTGATGCCAGTAACCATGTTCTGGGAGCAGACTCTGTGATCTTTACCCAGGCATAATCAATCCATACCTCCGCAGTGCAGCATTTTCATCCTAATCTGCAAGTTTTAGCAAAATGACTTTGAGGGAAAAAACCTAAAGCAGTGCACATAAAATGTATACTTTCTAATTACGTATTTTAGTGTCTTTGGGGAATTTTCAAGCAGATTCATTCACAAATAATTTGGAAAGACAAAATACGTTCCTCTACTTGTGAAGTTATTTGCCTTGCTGTTTACAAATCTTATCACTATATAGCTACCAGTTATATCTAATAGACATTGTACAAATGACTTAATGATTCTTCATAGTAAATAAACATCAGAAAAAAGAGACATTAGAAGAGGAAATATAGACAGTTCAAATTGGAGTTGAAATGACCTCAAGTTAATGGAAAGAAATAAAAGCTTAAACCATAAGACTACAAATTATTGCTCAATGGAGTTAAGTGAACGAATCAAATCTTAGAAGCGGAAATGTTTGCCTGCGTCGCTATTTTTTATGTGATAAATGTAAATATGTCATCTGGAGGTGGTGCGTAAGGGGGGTGGGATTTCACCGTCCAACAGGGATGGACAGGAGGCAGGGTCAGGCAGCTGCAGGAGCCGGGGACGGAACAAGACTGGTGCAGCACTCCAAGAATAATGCAAGTTTTTTGAAGGGTGGCTTTTACCCAAGTGTTGCTCATCTGGAAAAAGGGCCTATGGGATTAATTTCTCTCTGCTGCAGCTTTATGGGGGAAAAAAACCCAAGCCCGACAATCATTAACCACTAAGTTATACATGTGAAACTGAGAAATCTGACAGCTTTTGTGGAATTCTCCAAATTTACACTAATGTTGCTGTGCTTGCGGTCTGGCTGCATACCTGCCTAAACTTCTGTGAATTAATCAAGAATTTTGTTCCAGATTGTATTTATTGGTGATGCTTTTATGGCTGCACGGAATATTGTTTTTTATTTCCCAGTGGGGGAGGGAGAGGTTTGCCTAATTTATCTAGCAGCCCATTCAGCTCACAGTCAACATTCAGGTTCTTAGTTTTCCCTTTTACTGGAAAGGAAAGTAATACAGGCTACATATATTTGAGATACTATTTTTTATTTATGTAAACCATATCTAAAATGATGTTCTCTGGAAGACAGTAGGAATGAAACAACAGGAGACGGTTCCTTCTCGCAGCCTCGGATCTCCTCCTCCCAGCATTCCGCTCAATGCGGACTCCTGTTGTCTTCTTTCGGTGCTAAGTTAAGAGCATTTCTCTTGTTTCAGGCAGCTTTTCTGCTGCCTTTTTTGCTCTTCTCAGAAACATCTCTATCTAGAACCCTCATGTCCTTCCCACAGCCTTCCTTATCACCACCAACATTGTTAAATTTCCACTCAGTGCAACACTTGCCTGAGGCAGCAGTTTTTCTCATTTTAGCTAGTTTGTTCCTAAAAGGAACTTAGCAAGTTCTTATTTTAATCCTGAATGAAGACTGCTATACTGCCCACAGTCCTGGGCAGAGGGGAGCTGGGTGGCAGAAAGCAGCTTTGACAAAGCCCCCATCTGCGTCTGGGTGCCCAGTCCTGGCCTCAGCACCCGGGCTGGCACGGCGTCCATCAAGCTGGTTTTGTTGCTTTCAAACAAGTAGTGCTGGGGCTCGTTAGTCCACCACAGATTCCTCCCAGCATCAGCTGTTGCTACTGGCTGTAAGTACACAAGAATATCATAAAGACACAATCCTGTCCAATTCAAAGAGGTCTGCTGGTAGAAAAACAGTGAAAGGTTGTCTTCATCCCTAAGGACCTTCCTGTGCATTTGATCGTGGGCCAGCAGAAGCTCTCTGTTGTGTGGCTGTGAAATGGACGCATGGTGTCTTGGGCCACTTTGGAAGTGCACGGCTGCATAGCAAAACCAAGAGGCAAAACATGCAACTTTACAGGAAAAATAAGAAAAGTAATAATAAATAGGAGGAGCACAGAAAATCTCGAGATAAAGGCATATTAGCTGGTGAAGGGTCTAGAGCACAAGTCGTATGAGGAGCGGCTGAGGGAACTGAGGTTGTTGCGCCTGGAGAAAAGGGGGTTGAGGGGAGACCTTATCGCTCTCTACAGCTACCTGAAAGGAGGTTGTAGAGAGGTGGGCGTCGGTCTCTTCTCCTAAGTAACAAGTGATAGGACAAGAGAAAACAGCCTCAAGTTGTGCCAGGGGAGGTTTAAATTGGATATTAGGAAAATTTCTTCACTGAAAGGGTTGTCAAGCATTGGAACAGGCTGCCTAGGGAAGCAGTGGAGTCACCATCCCTGGAGATATTTAAAAACTGTGTAGACGTGGTGCTGAGGGACATGGTTTAGCAGTGAACTTGGCAGTGTTAGGTTAACGGTTGGACTTGATGATCTTAAAGGTCCCTTCCAACCTAGACAATTCTATGATTTTTATGTTTCTTGAAATTCATCAGAGTATGATTTACAGCAAACAGTGCAGTAAGGCTGACAATTAATAGCGACAGAGGAGAAATTATGTCTTAGGGGAAAAGACTTAGAGGGGAAAAAAGACAGAGGGGAAAAAATTATCTTTTAGAAGGACTCAAGATAAGATGTGATATTAAAAGTATGATGGAAGTCTTTTCCTGATGTTGAAACCTTCAAAGGAGAAACCCTTTTTAAGAAAGCCATTTGCTGACATGGAAAATGGGCAGTAAAGGAGCCAGTGACACTTGAGACACAGTACGAAAGAAAACCCAGCTGGCTAAAGAAACCACACGACCGTCTATACCAAGAAAGGTGTTCGCACGGCATCCTCCTTTAGAAACAAATCCCCACAGAGGGGTGGGACTTGACATTAGGTTCAGAAGAGGTTTAGCTTCAGTTTGATTTTTAAACTTCTGTATACAACAAATCGTTTATGTTTGACGAGGCTCTATCAGGGGTTCTACAATGTGTGCACAATGTTATAAAAGTTTAGGCAGAGTCAGTTCAGGAGACAGGAGCCGCTTCATTTCATGCTTTCATTTCTCTAGTTAGGAGGTGATTTCAGTATCTTTTTTCTTGGAACAGACAGACAGTTCTTCACAGCCATATCCAGTCACAGAAAAATTCATATTTTATGTTCCAAAACAGATGATATCGGAAAGGTGAAGTTTGTAGTAAATCTCCAAGGTTTAAAGAGCTCATTGATGTCAGACTTTTTCACAGAGTAATAGGAAGGAACAACATGATAAAAATACAAACAGAAATGTAACAAGAAAAACAAATTTGACAAGGAGACTTAGCAGAAGATGCAGTCTTTGAAATGTATTTCTGTTAGGTTTGCTAGATTTTTAAGCCCTTCAGCTTCTTTCTACAGTCGTCCTCTTCCAAAATGGCTCAGGAAAGCAGATGGGCAGAGGCCGGGATCAGCTCTGGCCCCTCTGGGATTACCTCCAGGCTCCCTCAGCCCTGCCGAGGAGCCAGAGGTGTCCCTCAACACCACCCTGCCGAGGGAACGCGGCAGGGACATCGCAGGATCCCGGGGGAAGCCTCTCCTGGAGGTGGCACAAAGAGTGAGAGTGGCTTTGGGAGGGCAGGCGACAGCACACAGCTGCATCGCCTGCCACCGAGGCTTTCCGATAAAATCAGGGGAGCAATGGCAGCAGCTGGAGTCAGAGATACTCGGGCTCCATGGAGAGATAATGCTGGGGGGAGGAAGAGTAGCTGAGCAGCCAGGTGCCAGCTGGAGCTGCAGGGGTGAAGGAGGGGGCTCGGGGTGTCCTCCCCCCACCCCAGGAGCTGAGCCCGGCTCTGAGGCAGCTGTTCTGGTGACACTGAGCGTTTGTCACAGCATCTGGTGGCAGCCAGGCTGTCACCCCTTCGCCTGCCCATGCCTCGCTGCTGGGCGTCAGCCGACAGCATTGCTCCTCCAAAGGGGCTTGGAAAGTTTGCATTGTAATCCCACTTTACTGTAGCTCTTTTAATTACTGTGATCTGCAGTGAGCCAGCGCATTCCTAGAAATGTGCCATCACAAACACATGGTTATAAACTGGCACAGTTCCTGTATTTGTTTTCCTTGATGAGATTGACAGTACTTTCCTGAGTGAGAGACAGCCTCATCTCCACAGGCTAAACTTTAGTGCTCTGAGACATAAACACGAACTTTGTTAAAGGACTGAATAAAAAAAACAGCCAAGGATTTCGCCTCCTGGGCCCTGGAGCAGAAGGTCACCAGGCTGATACTCAATATGAGATGTCTATGTGCAGTGTTAGCTGTGAGGTTTGCACGTATAAATTATACAATAACTGTGACTATGCCCCGAGGATCTTTTTTCTATGGTTTTCCCAGTGTTTTGTGAACACTAATCCAGACTCTTAATCAGGTTGCTTTGATGGACTGAAGAAAATGAGTCCAACAATGCAGAGTTTGGCGGTGAGAATGCCAACGGACGGGTTAATTCAGAACAGCCTGAAGGTTTTGCTCTGCACTAGAAGGTCCTTTTTATCCTCTAGCACTGGGAGATCTGGAAACATGGAAATATGTAATATCACATCAGTCAGATAAATATTTAATGTGGTGCTGGAAGCTGGGAAGAAATACCATGTGGAGATTCACACTAAAAATACTCTCTCTTCTGCGGTCTTTCCCCAAAACATCTGCTACTAGTTCTGGAGTTATGATAGTGAGCTAGATGGATATTGGTTCTTGACACAGTATGGCTGGTTTTATGTTCTTATACATATGTATTTGCTTAGTCTTGCTTGTTACAACAGTATATTTCCAAATTGCTTATGAGGTAAAAAATGAGGAATGAGCAAAATGTGCGGATTGGAGGATGAGCATCCAGCTCAAAAGCGTTATTCAAACATTAACAGCTAGGTTGAGTGCAACACAGTAATGAATAAAACTGGGTAGCCAAAGGTGATTTTTGACCGTGAAATCATAGAATCATAGAATAGAATCATACAATAGAATCATAGAATGTGTTGGGTTGGAAGGGGCTTTTAAAGGCCATCTAGTCCAACCCCCCTGCAGTAAGCAGGGACATCTTTAGATCAGATTGCTCAGAGCCTCATCCAGCCTGGCCTTGAATGTCTCCAGGGATGGGGCCTCCATCACCTCTCTGGGCAACCTCTTCCAGTGTCTCACCACCCTCATTGTAACTAATGTCTAATCTAAACCTGCTCTAGTTTAAAACTATTGCCCCTCGTCCTATTGCTTTATGCGCTTGCAAACAGCCCCTCCACAGCTTTCCTGTAGGCCCCCTTCAGGTACTGGAAGGCTGCTATAAGGTCTCCCCGGAGCCTTCTCTTCTCTAGGCTGAATAACCCCAGCTCTCTCAGCCTGTCTTCATAGCATAGGTGCTCCAGCCCTCGGATCATCTTCGTGGCCCTCCTCTGGACCCGCTCCAACAGGTCCATGTCTTTCTTGTGCTGAGGGCTCTAGAGCTGGATACAGTACTCCAGGTGGGGTCTCACCAGAGCAGAGTAGAGGGGCAGAATCACCTCCCTCGACCTGCTGGCCACTCTTCTTTTGATGCAGCCCAGGATGCGATTGGCCTTCTGGACTACAAGCACGCATTGTTGGCTCGTGTCCAGCTTTCATCCACCAGTACCCGCAAGTCCTTTTCTGCAGGGCTGTTCTCTACCACATCATCCCCCAGCCTGTATTG
>VWZL01000395.1:159100-177476 GCA_013396915.1 Stercorarius parasiticus
GAGAGCTCTTGTGCTCTATGGAAAGCGTCCTTGAAGATCTGCCAGCTCTGTTCTGCCCCCTTGTCCCTGAGGACCATTTCCCAGGGGGTCCTGTTGACTAACTTCTTGAAGAGACGGAGGTTTGCTTTCCTAAAATTCAGGGTCCTGACTAGGCTCCTCGTCTGGCACGTATTCCTCAGGACCGTGAACTCCACCAGTGCATGGTCACTGCAGCCCAGGCTGCCTCCAATCTTGACATCCCCGATGAACTCACTCGCATTGGTGACTATGAGGTCCAGTATGGCATCCTCTCGAGTAGGGTTGTCTATTTTCCTGTCTTAGGAAGTTATCGTTGAGGCACACTCCAGGAACTCCCTGGATTGTCTACAGCTCACTGTGTTACTTTTCCAGCAGATGTCGGGGTGGTTGAAATCCCCCAGCAGGATGAGATCCTTCAAGCACGATGCCTCCTGTAGCTGGAGGAAGAAGGCTTCATCAGTAGGTTCTCCTTGATCAGGCGGCCTGCAGTAGACACCAACCACAAGGTTCCCCTTATTGCCCCGGCCTCTAATTCCTACCTATAAGCTTTCGACTTCCTCTTGACTGTTCTTTAGGGACATCTCTTCACACTCTGTCCATTCCTTAACATAGAGGGCAACACCTCCAGTCCTCCTTCCTCGCCTGTCCCTTCTGAACAGCCTGTAGCCATCGATAGCCACTTTCCAGTTGTAGGATTCATCCCACCAGGTTTCAGTAATGGCCACTATGTCGTAGCTTTCCAGCAGCACGATAGCTTCCAATTCCTCCTGTTTGTTGCCCATGCTGCATGCATTTGTGTAGAGGCACTTGGCTGTCGGCTGTGATGCCTTCTTAGAGGGAGCACCCTTTGGGGTGTTTCACAGGTGTTTTCCTGTTGACTCGGACTACCTCAGGAGCCCTGGCTCATCTCCATAAGACTTTGGCTGTGATGTAGCATCCCCAGCATGCCTCGGGGAAACAGGTTGAAGGTCCTTACTAGTGTCCCCATCCCTCTATCCCTGATGTGTTGTCCCACAGCTTGTCACAGACAAGCCTAATATTATCATCCCCCTCCCCCTTCACATCTAGTTTAAAGCCCTGTTGATCAGCCCTGCAATCTCTTGGGCAAAGACCCTCTTCACCCTTTGAGAAAGGTGTTTCCCATTTGAAGCTAATAAGCCCAGTGCCATGTAGGCCATCCCATGGTCAAAAACCCCAAAATTGTGGCAGCAACACCAGCCACGGAGCCATGTATTAATGGACTAGATCCGTCTGTTCCTTCCAATGTCACTGCCTGCAACTGGAAGGAGTGAGGAGAAAATAGCCTGTGCCCCAGACTCCCTCACCAACCTTCCCAAGACCCTGAAGTCCCCCTTGATTGCTCTTGGTCTACGAGTCACACCTTCGTCTCCTCCTACATGGAAAATCAGTAACGGGTAATAGTCCGAGGACTGTATCAAACTAGGGAGTTTCCTAGTTATGTCCTTAACCTAGTTATGTCCTTAACCCGGGCTCCAGGAAAACAGCAGACTTCCCTGTGAGGGGGGTCTACCTAGCATATTTAACCTCTGTACCCCTCAGGAGAGGGTCACCCACAACTATAGCCTTCCTTTTCTTCCTTGTGGAAAAGCCCCGACGAGGGTGGGATTCGAACCCACGCGTGCAGAGCACAATGGATTAGCAGTCCATCGCCTTCACCACTCGGCCACCTCGTCCTGCCCCAGAAATATTATTTTATTGTTTATTGCATTTGAATCTGGTTGGTATTATCTGCTGTTTTCTTGTAGCCTGGGCCACGCTCTGCTTTGCAGGTTCCTGGTATTAACCTGGTAACCAAGTATTCTGATTGCAACGCAGATTTTGAGATGGGGCTGCTGGGAACAGAACTGCACCCTGAGTTAGTTTAGAATTAGCCAGTTTAAAACTAGTAACATTTGCAGGTCCTCAGTGAAGAAAACATACCAGATCACAGCTATTGATGAAATTCAGCTGATGAGAAAGATGCTCAGTTTAGATATGGGTTCTAAATGTGGAAACATGAACAGCTGTCAGCACGTACATTTATCTGTAATATTTATTTATGGTAGTTCCATAAATTTACATTACTTTATTAAAGTAAAAATGTGAACTTATGTTATGGCTTGCTAGTAAGCGTGATGATTGTTTTTTTCAGACTTTCCTGTTTACTCTTTATTTCCCCAGGACAGAATTTATCTGCAGCAATATCACTCAACACATACATTAAACCATTTCCTCTAATACACTATAGCTGATTTATTTTTCCACAAAGCTGATCTATTTGGTTCTGGAAAGCTCATCTCTGGGAAGGGTGTCCCGTAGGAATTTGGCTCTTGGATGCTGTTGATCCTTTGCTACCTGCTGCTCCTGACCCAGTGGGGGAGAGGGAGCAGAGTGACTCTGAACTGCTCAGGGGAGACGCCGCCCCCAGGATGCTGCTCCCAAGCACCTTTTTGGGTTTATAACACTGTGAGAAACTCCCAGAGCCCAAAGGGAAAAGGAGATTCGGAAAATAACCTCGAGATTCGAGTGATAGAAAAGCAAGACTCACGCCACCTTTCCAATCTCTGACTTGCACTCTCCGGTTTTGCTACGCCCAGCAAACTGGCCCACTGTTATGCTTTGGAAAAAGCGTTATTACAGGTTGAGGCAGGTTAGTTTAGGCAACACTCGCTTTAAGAAGTCATTGCCTTCAGACGCCCATGCACACGCCCACCTCTTTGTCCGTAAATAATTATATGTACATTAGATTATTCTGAATCCCAATTATGACATAAATTTAATAAATTTGAATGAAATTGTGTGTGCATATTATATTTGGAATTTTTTGTTTTCTTTTTCAAGTTTAAAAACAGGCCTGAGAGAGGCTGATTTCACTGATAACTTATTTCTACAGTTCTCTCTTTCATCCACCTGTTGTGTCTTCGTGTAACACTGATGGGGTAGGAGCTGTTTCTGTGGAGTTTGGATGTCTCCCAGAGCAGTGGGGCTGCTAACCTTCAGCCACCTTGAGCAGAGCGGGAGGCAGCCGAGGTAAGGGCTAGGAGGAAAGCAGGGCACGTTATGAACCCTCCCTGTCTTGTGCACCAGCCGTGCCCACGAGACCCAGGGCCTCCTTGTTACCTCTTTTCATTTTTCCTACCTGAATAGTTCCCCCAAATGAGAGATATTCCGTGTACTGCAAATTAGTCACAGTACTTTGACGGTTGGTGTCACATTGGGGAAAAGGTTATCCTGTTCTTGCTGATAATGGAAGAATATTCTCTATCTTCCCTTTAATTCCCACTGAGAAGGAGGCATTTTTCAATCTAATAACTTAAATGAAAAGGCAGTGATCTTGGAGTTTACAGCTAGTAAAATACAGCTCTGGCTCTGCCAGTGACTCAATCCGTGGCCCTAAATACCCCCTGGACTTCAGCTTCCTCCTCTGTCAAGAGGGGAGATGAATACTTACTTGTGTTTAACTGCAGCGATGATGCAAGACTTAATTAGCTGTGTTTGTTGAGAGCTCTGAAAATGTGGAAATGTCACTGCTCTTGATCATCTTGAATAGCTGATGGCTTGGCTTGTCAACGTGTTACTGTTGGGCCCCCTCTTCAGAAGTGAATGGGACACACAAAATCTCCTGGGTTTGTTTTTCTGCCTTGGCTGGCCTCAGAGCACAGCTGAAGCTTGGTCGAGGCTTTGGATGTCTAAGTAGGTGGACAGAAACTCGGTGGTTTCAGAAGGGAGGGTCACATCCCACTTGCTCCTGGATCCCAGTTCCAGGTTTCCTCTGGGGCCACATTAGAGAAGGTGCTACGAGCGGCTGCCTCCTTAGCCTCAGGTTACATCTGCCTGCTCTACAACTACATTTTCTCATTTTCTGTTTTGTTAACACGACAGCTCATTGGTGGAGGCTATTAAGAAATTATGGCTCCTCTGGCAGGACTCCGGCAGCAGCTGTACCGGCAGAGAGCTGCCTAAACTTATAAAAACACATCAGAGAGGAATGTCATCAGAGGAGAAAAATCTTCCCTGCCAGTGACCAGGGTCTTTCAAAATCTGAGTTTTTCAAACCTTTTTTTTTTTTTAAACGAGGCTGCTCACCCAATATCTGTGGGTGCGGCTCACTGAGCTCCCTCTTCCTTGGGCATGAGCAAGCCTTGGGGAAAACCCTTGCTCAGGGCTGGAGGGTTAGGCAGGCTGCGGAAGGAGGAGGACTCACTTCCATGAGCTTGTCCTACCATGCTGCTGTCAAGTTTCGTACACCCAGGCTGTAAAATGTTTCTCCCTGAACTATTAGGCCCAAACATGGGCAGTTCTTATATTTTACAGGAAAGAAGGAGCTAGAAATGTGAGGTTTGGATGCAGCCGTAGACCTTAGCATTTCTTCATATCTCCATTATGCGTGAGCCTACATACCATTTTTGTTAGCTCATGTTTCACATAGCCTATGCGTTTCACGTGTGTCCCATGCAGTATATGTAGGCAGTTCATACATTGCCCACAGCTTTAGTGTTGTTCATTAGTACGAAAAAAGTTAAAGTCAGGCTCATTTGCAGAACAGGTGCAGTAAGTCTGGGCAAGTTATGGAGGCTTTCAGGAGCTTTAGGTTTGTGGTCCGTGAACCTCTGAGGTGCTACCAGAAGAAGTAGCAAGTGAAAAAAAAAAGCCACTTCCTGTCAATAGGCTTCAAATTTTTACGGAAGAGTCAAAAGACCCATTGATACATTTTTAGGGGTCTACCTACTGAAAAGGATTGAAGCCACAAAACATGAGTTACCCTTAAGAAAGGTAAATGAACTGTGGGTATCACACTATCAAGCACAGATGGTCCACAAAGAGGAACGCCCAAGCAAGATGAAACAGTTACAACCTAAAATTAATCTTTCTGTAGTTAAGCTCATGTAATTTTGTGGTCATTGAATTACAGAATAGAAAGAAATGAGGAAAATGCCTGGGGACAAAGCACGATTTTGGTGATAAGCGATTTGGGAATAATAATAAAAAAAAAAGTTTAGTGTGCCCACCTAAATATAGGTTGTGAAAATTAAATTTATTGCCTATTATATACATTTTGACAAAGTTAAAAGTACACATAATTAACTGTCTTGGAGGTTTTATTTAAGTGACAATAATGAGACCTGCTATTTTGTAGCTTTTGTTTTAAGTTGTATCAGCATGTCTGTACTTGAAAAATGTTAACAGTTTAGCTGAAAAATCTTGCTATGATTGGCCAACTTTTTATAAGCTGCAATCTGATATCCAGTTTGAACACCTAGATAAATATTAACCACCCAGGCAGCAAATCAATACTGTTTGGGGTTTGGGGTTTTTTTTCACTCTGTGACTAGCCTGCCACAGGTAAGTCACTCGACCCTTCTTGCCCTCTCTAAAATATACCTTCTCTCAACAGTTCACAAAACGAAGACTTTATACGGTGACCTGGCAATTCCTCCAAGGCGCAGAGCTACGTGGCACGCACTAACATCCATCTCCCAGCTGCTGCGAAAGAGCAGAACGGTTTTTCTTTCACAGAACTAACCATCATTACTCAATTTTATTTTTACAAGGCTGCAATACCATTGCAACTGCCTCTCTCCCCTCCTGCCCAGCAGGCTGCCATTTATCTCTACTTGCTGAAAATGAACTTTTCCATTTCCACCTTCCCTGTGTCACCTCGATACTCTCGGCTGCCCCCGGCTCTGAGCTCACTCGCAGGCAGCGGTTGTGGTGGGCGGTCGTATGATTTCAAGCTCCTCAAGCTCGAAAACTTTGCCAGAGTGAATCACTTCACTTTCTTATTACTGCAGTCAGAAGCAAGCCGAAACTTGCCATTCGCAAGGTAACTTTCATTTTGTTCCCCGCATTGTTTCTTTGCCCTTGGCTTCCAGCGCTGAGGTTGTGTTTTTTTTCTCTTCTGCCAGCTCCGCTCGAATCCAAAAACAGGCTGAGTGAAGTAGTTACTTGTCTTTTAAACGAACCTGAAAGCTGCCTGAATTCAGGCTGCTGCTTAGGATATTTACTATTTGCACAGTTATCTACATTTTAAACTTGCTGGACTCTTCTGGTTGACATGAACAGTCAAGTTCAGTGCTGTGGGTTATTCCATGGTCTGATGAGAAACTGGTGATGAAATCAGGTGTGTCTGTGGCACACTCCTGTTTATTTATAATCAAAGCCTTGTTTTCCATTAGTATAGGGTAGATCTTAAGCAGCAGCAGTTTCTCAGATCTAAATCCTGTTTCAGGCTCACTCAAGCCTATTTGTGAGGCTTTTTCTCAGGACCATAAAAATGTATGGTCCTCTCTCAGCTTCATGAACTTCACATCCCTCTGTTAGACATATCCACCATCACAAAATAATACTAAGGAAACGAACCCTTTTACACAGGTCTCTGTTTTGGGTGGTGACACACGTAATGGAAGCTGCTTGTCACAAAGTGAAGTTGCAGCTCCTCTTCGTATTCAGCCCGCTCGATTACAGATGTGAACACGGTCAGATGGGAAATCATTGCAGTGCCAAGGGGAGATGGGAGCAGGCAGGTAGGGGAAACAAGGGGAGTCAAAATCTGTGTCCATGTTGCTTTTGGCAGAAGAGTTTTGGCCAGAGAGACAAACGCTAAGACGAAGAAGAAAACTGGCCCTATCAGCCTCAGGGATCACTGCTGTTCTCTGGATTGCAGGAGAAAAGGAGATACTGAGATAGTAGATTGGGATTTTGGGCAGGGAGGTGTTCTGTGGTATTTTCTCAAGGAGAGCTGTGCTTTACCAGGTCTCTTTCATCATCAGGTGAGAATAAAACAGAGAAAAGCATCTATAAAATGATTGTTGAGAAAGCCTGCACTGGTGGAAGTTGGAAGCGTGGATGGGATTAGGCAGCTCCGGGAACAAAATACTGGAGTCCAGAGGAACGTCTGCCCCCAGGGAGGGCAGGACCGCCTGGATCTGTTAGTTACTCCTCAGTAGGCGGTGTAATCCTCGGAGCAGATATTCAAATGTTAATATGAGCCTGAGCCTCATGACTTGGTGATGGTGAGCCAAATCTTCCTGCAGTGCGAAGGCAGATCAGGCTCATGATGGATCCATTCCCTTCCACTGTAGGCACCAAAGCTCAGCTGGAGCTGTTGTGTTATTGTACAAGCTCTCTTATAGGTCAAGGGTGTTGGACTTGAAGGCTTTGTCTTGGGCATACCTTCACTGAAAATGACCACCAACATTGTCTGCTATGACTGATGAAACTGGTATCTCTGAAATGTCATATATTTCAATAAGAAAATCTTTGACTGGCAGTCCCAAATAGAGCCAATGGCTGGGTGTTGTTGTTTGGCCAGTGGAAGCTACAGATCGCAATAACAATATATTCTCCTTCTGCCCTTAAATAAAGTCCACAGAGTTCAACAAAATAAAAGTATACTGCATTTCATGTATTTGTTTTAGGATTTCACTACAATTGTTAAAATACTGTGGGGCAAGCCAAGAAATAAATAGGGTTTTAAATAACTGTCATGTGTCTGGTTAGTAAGATAACACAATATGCATTTTTTCCTAACCATTTCCAGAGTCCATAAATACTAAAAAATGTGTATTTGTCTCCAAGTAAGTACAGCACAGGAGTGTTCGGAGCTGTGTGTGTTTGTGTAGTGCACTCCAATAACAAATTAATAGCTTCCCTGGTTTGATGCATGAGAAAGCTTGTTAAATTGCTTAGTTGCGGTACCAAAGATACGTTGAATCTTTTTGCATACATGGAAGTGCTGACTCCACAGCAGAATAGGCAGACACCAGCAAAATGACGCTCTTAATCCTTCTGCCTATACAGTACCTGCTCTGTGAAGAGAAAACTTTGCCTAGTCATTAGTGCTGCAAAACAAGTGCGTTAATGATTATTAAATCAAAACTCCCCAGTCAAACCAGCGATGGTGTTTTACACCGAGTTAGCGTAGGTATAAAGCACTACACAAGCGAAATCTAGAGCAACATCTTCCATGTCTGATAAGTCTGGCACCTTTCACCACCACTAAAATTACCTCCAGCCTCCCACGCACTAAGATGGTGCTTTACAATTAGTTCCACTAGCACCGGTGAGAAAAGCCTCCTGATGATGCTGACACCTGCAGCCGAGTTTATCCCTCAGTATTTGCAGAGACGAGGGTCAAATCCTGCCTGCTCCCACCTGCGAAGCCTCAGGGAACCCTCACTCAGCCCATGCCTTTGGATATTTGGTTTCATGTCCCTTCTGTGGGGACCGTGATTAAAGGGGAGCTTTACCTTTTCTTTAGGCTGAAGAAATCTGAGACCAAGGGGGACTGTGGCTTGCTGCGGGGATGGTTATTTCTTAGCTCTGGTGATTAGTTGCAAGAAATGTTTTGAGAGGAGAAAGCTGCCAAAGGAGAAAAAGGCTGTGTTAAAGAAGATAAACAGAAAGAGAAACTGCGGTAGGGATGGGAAGACAGAGAGGCAATGTTAGTGAAAAGAAGCTCCTTCAAGGGCTTTATGTACACAGCTCTCACATCCCTCGGTTGGGCATGTGTTTGTGTTTGCATGAGGGATGAAAAGATTTTTTTAGTAAGCAGCTGTGAATTATTGAAGATATCATGGATCAGTATATGCAAAGACGAAACACAAAAATAGAAAAAGAAAGGAATATCAGTATTACATAAGCGATTCAGAAAATCTCAAAAAAAAGTCAAAGGGAATAGATGAAGTTAAGACCTGACGAAACAGAGAAACATGCAACTAGAAAAGTTAGAAAAAGTCATCATATCCTAAAAACTTGAGACATTAAAAAAGGCCAGAAAGTATATTCATTGTATAATAATTAAGAGTGAAAGAAGATGCTATGAATATGAAGCTGTCCTGTAAAGATGGACAGAATATATAAAATATTTTTATGATGAACTGCAGGAATCCAAGTTTGCAGCCACCACAAGAGAAGAACAAATTTAGATAATTGCTCTGTGCAAAACAAAGTGCCTGGAAGTACAGAAGAAGGAAGAAGAAGAAGAAGAAACATCTACACATAGTAGATGTTTCTTGGCTGAAAAAAAAAACCTTAACTAGGTGCATTAGTAGAAAAGTCTGAATGAAGATGGAGAGGATGAGATCAAACTGAAATTTCTCAGAAAAAATCACTCCCTGTACACAGCTTTCTGGTGATGCTGCTTATTTACTAGGCTGCCAAAATGATACTGGCCAAGCAGTGGGCCTTGTGGCAGGCATATAGATCAAAGCAAATATTAGGAGGTTAAGTACTGACATAAATCACATAATGTATGAGCAGTCGCATTGGCTATCTTACACTTATCATTTTGCCCGTGCACATATAAAGGCATTCAAGTTAAACAGTTTGCTGTGAATTTTAAAGCTTATGTGACTGAGGTAAGTGTATTCAGTTGGTTTTGTTGTTGTTGTTGTTTAAAAAAATCAAATTATATGGTAAATCTGTATTATAAACTTTTTTCAATTTTTTGACACCTCCTAGGTGCTCCAAGCACAGGTAAGGATCTCAGTGTGTGAAAACATGCAGAGATAGTTCCTTTGTTGAATGAGTACACTGTAAAAAAACTTAAGCCACTTACAGAATGTTGATAATAGAAAAAAAAGATAAGAAAGTATCCACATGCTTTGCTTGCAGCAAAAAATAAAGCCAACCCCAGAGAACAGGCGAAGGTAGAGGTCAAGAACACAATAACAAAATATGCTAAAAATTCCTACTAGATCTAAACCAGGCTGAGGTCTACAGCTGGTAAGTGGTGAGTATTTAGTGTTTCAGAAAATTTGGATAGATAAATTGGATAGAAGAAGACTCTCAAGCATTGCTAATACCTTCTCTTTTGCCTGAACCACGCAGTTTGAAGCTGTGTGAAAAGCTCCAGCCTGAACAGAGCACCCATCCGTGTAAAGGCTCCCTGCACCGCTGGAATGAGCAGGGCTAAATATCAATGCTGTTAATCTTGGAAGACAAAAGCCGACAGCACTCACAGATAGGAGGGTGACTCACGAAACAGGCAGCCTAAAGCCGTAACCGCCAACCGCTGCCTGTCCCGCCACGGACAAGGACGACTCAGCAGCGTGAAAAGCATCTCTTGAGCTGCTACAGTTTATCAGCCGGCATTTTAAAGTATGTTGGCCATTTCAGGTTCCCTTTGGACTCCATGATCCAAACTGCAGTGATTCAGAGTGTGTCATCTGTCTGTTTGCAACATGAGGTCAGCAACCTCCCGGAGCGAGGTGGAGCAAAGCCCCGGGCGGGATAAACCGTTTCTCTCCAGCTTCAAGGTACCGGTGTCCATCGCAGCTGCACTTTGCAACAGTAAGAGCTGGAAAACATGGACTCTAGCCACATTTCTGCTCAGTAGTTTTAGACTTTAAAATCTGTTTCAGGTGGAAAAAGTATAGAGGAAAGCAGCATTCAGTGCACTCTCATTTCAAGCTGTGAGCTGGAGAAGGTATTGGATTCTCTAAAAAAAAAAAAAAATTGGAAAACTTCAGCAGCGTATTGATAAATCTCTCAAGGAAGAAAACGCATTTGCAAAACCATGTGTCAAATGAATCACTTCTATCTACTATGTTATCAGTGTAACAAGTTAAGAAGAAATTGTTTTCCCTCATAGAAAATAGTTGTTTGACCCTGGTAGATTTTAATTATTGAACTCTTGCAACGGCCTATCTTTAATTAAAGTCTTTGTTGGCTTCCCTGGATTTCAGGTGAGGTTGTGCATTTGTAATTTCTGTGGTGTGGGAAAGACAGCCAATTTTTCATTCCTTGAAAGCGGTTATAGTTTCTTTGGCTATAATACACGTGTATACCAATATTCCATGTTTTATTTCCACTGTCTTTCTGTGGTAAACAATACCCTGTGCTAGTGATTCACTGCACTTGAACTCATCAACTTGATATAATTTAAGTTCTGATAACTTATTAGTAAGAAGTTTTGTTTGTGTTTTGCTTTTTTTTTCTTAAAAGAAAAAATAAACCATAAAAGACATTACTAAGATATATCAAATGCACACTTACCTCTGTATGGGAGAATAGCTATTAAACCCAAGATAAACTGAAATGCTAGAACAGATGTCATGATGGATGTAACTGCATCCTCAGATGGATTAGTGTGGAGCCGCAGTGTGAACTTCTGGCAAATTAGAAGGCTCCTGAGTTTGTAATCCCCGGCAGCAGGAAGATCGGTAAAGCTAATCTTGTCCGTCTGATCTATCTGTTTTGGTTTGGATGCGTGAGTTAATCTGCTCTAAATTCTGCTCTCAAATCTAAACACACATCCCCTGCCGAAGGCAACAGGACCTGTGCTCAGGTATGGTCCTGAAGAAGACCATTCTGTAATTTTAATGTGTGAGAAATCCTGTTTTTTAAATACGCTGCTGTTTCCTTGAGTCCTGGAACGTCAGTTGCTGAAGGGCCTGTGCAGAGGATGGCTTTTTGCTCAGTGAAACAAGATGAGACCTGAGTGAAGGCTTTTTTTGGCATTGAAGAGTGGCTCTCAAGCTGCTCTGCTGCTGCTCTCCACCAAGACGCTCCTGCAGCTGTAGTCCATGCTTTAGCGTAGTCAACAACAGATTAAAAAACAAAAGGTGATCTTACAAAAGGATTTTGTTGCCACCGATATCAGCTCTTCTTGCCTGTTGCAGCGCAATGGACTTGATGTCTTACCTGTGCCAAGGCTAGTCAGTCAGCTTTCTATTGGAGAAGACAACTTGGTTTCAATTACAGATTTGAAATCTTTGCAGAGCAATTTAAGCTCTTTGGTTTCTTCTGTGAAGAATTAAAACATCCTTATGGTGTAAAACACTGCACTGAATTTTGGAAAACTTACTCATTTACTGTCATCGTCTTTGCAGTCTTGAATAAAATAGATTACTGGCAGTATGTGACAATCTGTCATGTATTTTACCTCATGGGGATTCTCCTATTTCATTCGAGTCTTCTTTTTACTGATTTCAGCAGCTGCAAATACTTTTAAGGAAGGCAAGAGGAAGGGAAGGCAATAAAAGCATGTGAGATGAAAGAAGAAGTGGGATTGAGTATGGAAAAGAGAACAAAGTAGAGAAAGAGGGGGAGAAGAAAGGAGATTTTGAGGTTCATGAAAGGAACACGGGAGAAAGCAAAGAGTGAAACAGATCATGTGTCACCCCTCTCTGATTCTTTTTTTCTTATTTCGTCTTCTCTAAGTAAGCCAGGAATGATCTTAAAAGCAGTGTCCAAAATTCAGCTGTCTGGTTTTGCCCCATTTCTCTTTAAAGGGAGCTGCAGATGCTCAGAAGTACTCAAGTCTGGCCATACTGTGCATCTGGAATGTTTTGGAAGTTGTCGGAGAGTAGTTTTGCAGCAGCAGTGAAGGTGACCGTGTGTAGCCTGGGTCACAAGGATCCCCACAAGGAATCTTGTAATTCATTCCCTGACAGTCCTTCATGCTTTGATACTTGCCTGCTGGCCTGTGCACTAGGAAAGGCATTCTGCAGGTGCTACGGGACTTTGCTCAGGAGCAAATATTTATACAGGAGTGATAGATAGCATGTGTTTTCAGCATGAGTAGCAGGAGTACATTTAACTCCATGTGTAATAGGGATGAATGTGTTCCAAGTGCACGTCTGTATTTATATCCCTCTAAATTCCTGTGCAAATTAGAAAGTCTCTGCTGCAATATCCTTATCCCATGCAATCCTTCCTGTTACCACCAATACAGGGAGAAGATGAGGAAAGGATGTACTTCCCTTCATGCTTTATCAGTATTTTCCTGCAGTCATCAAGTAGCTTGTTATCAAAAGCTGCGTCGCTATCCCATTCCCTTTCAGTCCAACAAGGACGAAAACAGAGTGAGGAATTAAACAGGGATCCCTGAAGAGGAACACCAGCTGAGAAATATATTCTTAATATGTTTATAAACCACATGAATGATTTGTACGGTGGAATATATGTACTATCATGTTTCGATAGGCCTTTTGGCTAACATACCCCGTGGGTGTTCCTCTTCATGTCACAGGAAGGTATTTTTTCAGGAATGTTCACCAATAGATAAAACCTGATTGTGGCAAATAATTTGGCATATCTTCTCTTCAGCAAATGGGTTCCTCTGACAGTACCTGAATTAGTTCCAGCTCTGGCAAGTACTCGACAAACTAAGCCCAGTACTGTAGCTCTGTGTTGATATTGTTTATTCATTATTTGAGTAGGGTAGATAAGGCCCTAAGGGCCTGATCCAAAGCCCACAGAAGTCACTGAAAAGACTCCACAAGCCTTCTTAGCTGCTGGAATCCTCTGTTCTGTGTTTCAGAGTTTGGAAACCTGTGCCGGGAACTTTGTCAATAACTGAACAGCTGGAAGAAAAGCGAAGAGCAAACTTCTGGACAGGCAGAAAGAAGGGAAGGAGAATGAAAACATCCAATAAATTCTCAGCAGAGGCAAAATATCTCCACGTAGCTTTTGTAGATGAAGATTGAAAAGACAGGTAACTTCTGATATTTTTAGGAAAGCACCAAGTTCCTAAAAGCCTTAAGACAAACTTAAAATGAACATCCTAGGGTCTTAAAATCATTTACTCTACAAATACCCTGTAGTTCAGTCTTCTGTAAATTAACCACATGCACCTTGATTTCCTGTGGTGGTCATAAATCCCTCAAGTTCTACTATTTTTAAGAGCTTTATTTTTACATTTTTTAATGATAATTGCTGGTAAGTGAAAAGTTGCTAAAAGCTTAATTTTACTAATGATAAATTTATGTGTTTGTGTTCAATATTATAGGGAGAGCCGGCAATGATCCCTCTACTTAGTTTATCTAGTACTTTTCATGCTGAAAAATACTGCAATTATTTTTTAATTTGGTAGTTTTTGTTGGGAAAATCTGATGACTGAATGTCTGGAGTTGCCCTCTGAAATTGGTCAGGGATAAAATTCCAAATCTGTAAAAGTTCTTTTTCTTTGTCCTGTGAAATTCCACTGGGATTTTCTGGTCTCAGCTGCTGACATTCACTATGCCACTTCTTCCTTTTGCTTTCCTCTGGAAAAACGTTGTCAGCTTGTTGAAACTGTAACTAGTGGTGGACTTTGGGGATAACTGGGCTCACATCCCCAAAGCAAAGGCATCGGTCACACTGGCGTGGCTGGAGTCTGCAGAGCAGCTTCAGTGGAAGGGCATGGGAGAAGATCATTCTCCTCCCAGCACAATCCCCGCAGTGGCTCTTGGTCACTACAGGCACAGGGCTACAGATTCCCAACGACCCTAAGGGCAAATAAAGAACAGCCAACTCCAACGCCTGACTTGGATACACATTTTGCAATACAGCGACATTCAGAACTTTACCTATGTCATTATGTGAATATAATTCTATTCAGCCCATAGCATAAATACAGTATGTCGTATGAGAGCTGTGTAAAGCTATTTGCATACATGTTTTCCTTACAGCAATTCAGAGCTCTGGGTATAGGTCCGTAGCACCCTTAGCATACATGAAGACTGTTCAGGTATCTCCTGGCAATGTCCCCTTCTGTGCTCTGGACACCCCCATTGTCTTCACTCCTTCCGTGTAGGTCATGGTTTTTGCTTTTTAGACCTCTAACGATTCTGCTTCCTTTCCTGTGCATTGACTCCAAGTGCCTACACCTAAAAGTGCCTTGATATTCCTGCTCAGGCCTTCCCAGTTCTCAGCACAATGAAGCCATTGCTTGATATACCTTAGAGAAAGCGCTCCCATTTAAACAGTTTGATGATGGCTGGAAAACACCAGAGAATCATTAAGAAAACTATTAAAAATCCTTGAACATAATTCTTTTAAAAAGCAGCACAAGACCAGTAGAGATACAGACAAAAAAGTAATAAATTCCCCTATACTCATTCTTTAACCCTAACTACCTTTTCACTACCTGAAGTTGCTTGAGACATGGGTTGGAGCCCCTGGAAAGGACAAGAGTCTTGTGGCTTTTCCTCAAAATTGTGGATTCTTCTTTGCTACAATTTCTTCTTTCTATTATACCTCAAAGAAAGTTCTTCTTGTCTTCTCAAACTTTGCGCGTCCGTGTCTCCTAATTCTGACGTTAACACCTGAGTGATTCTGTAATTACTTTTTAATGATTTGACGACTTTCCATTCCCCCAATCCCAGCCTCTTTCAGAAGTTGTAGAAAATAATTTTTTATTCAGCCTCATTTTTTTTCCAGGCCAGAGCTAGCCACAATTACTTAATAAGCTTTAATGATTGTCTCAATCATAAAACAAGATGTTAGGAAGCATTGCCTTGCTCCTTTGTGGAAGTACCATCAGTATGTAGGAAAAAAATCACAAAATATAACGTTTTTAAAAAACTTTAATTCTTTGAGGAATACTATTACTCTTCAGTTTGACATTGGTCTTTACACAGTTCTGAATGAACTCTACCTGGCTTAAGGAAACATCTATATTTAAATACTGAATCAACGTTCTCTCGTCAGACCAGGGAACATCCGTATGCCATGAACAGCCTACTAAACCTGACCTGAATTATTCCTGAAAAAATTATTTGATATAAAAAATAAAGGCAGGATAAGCTGTGAAATAGCTCTGGCAATCAGCAACGTTCCACTGCCTCAATAGTTTTAACATTCAGATGAAACTGACTTTGGTAATCTGCATTGAGCTGCAAGATTCTCACTCCTTGCCTGTTTGCAGTGTCTACGCAGGGGATTTCGACCTGGTGGCCATTTTGAACAGAACTTGAATATTAATCATTAGTAATATTAATCATTAGTAATTGTGAGCTCTGATTCTCTCCATCCCATGCTCCATCTCCTACTTCTTCCTGCCAGACAGCTAATTGCCTCTTCATGGAAACCTTCCAACAATGTACCGGTTAATAAATGAATTGTCAGGTTCTATGGTATATTAGCCCAGAAAAGCTCAACATCCAGGACTATACATATGCCACCCATATTGCAACATGGTGTCCTCTCATTAAGTACACGGAAAGTAGTTGTAATTTTTGTAAACTAGAAACTCTTGCCAATTTTTCTCCTGATTAGTATAATCCTTTTCTCATAATCTCTTATAATAATGTTTTATACTTCATTTATCTTACATAATTAGACCTTGGACAATCTCGCAGCCTTGTTACTTTTGTTTGTTAAAGCTCATTCTTCCTTCTAAGATATCAACAAACACTGTACTTGGTAAATTGTATTCAAAATGTTTTCAGAATGATGTATGTATCACTTGTGTGTGTGTAACTGGCGGGAAAGAAACTCAAATCTCAGGGATCCTTGTTCCTGTTAGTACTATCACTATTCATGTGTGAGTCTTTTAAGTTTTGGCCTTAAATCAGATCCCAGGGTAAACTTTTCTTTGTACTTCACTACTGAATTTCCCGTTTTACACATTTAATAGAAAAACTATCAATATTTCTTTCTAAACTGTTTTATGGGTTTTTTTTTCCAGGAGACTGCTAGAACAGCTGGGAAAACTGCCAAGAAACTTGCTAAAGACAGTAAGAGGAGGAATTAAATCGCAGAAAAACATGAAAAACCTGTAGCAGTGTCTGAACAGTGAAATAATTACTGTCAACCAGCAACTTTATCTAATAATAAGTTTTATAGCAGTGGGGTGAAGTTCCTGATATGCAACATTATGATTCAGCAGATAAATGCAAATGACAGCTGAAATATAATGTTGAACATTACAAACTCTTTGCCACTGTAAAATTGCTTGTTAAAGACAGTCTTGGAAGAGACTCTATTGACTTCACATTTCTACAGCTGTTTCTGCAAGTTTCTCAGGTGATGTCTATTAAACCAAGGATTTATACCTCTTTCATCCTCTCAATATGTTCCCAGCAGCTCTTATGATCACCTAGAAAGTACAGAAACAGCAGGTTAATGGAAATTTTCAACATTTTCCAATAATAAATTCGATGATCTATGTCCATAAAAACATGGAGCGTGCTCAGCCATGAGCTGTAAACTGTTTACTCCAGTTTTATTTCATTTCTGCCTTTCTGAACGCCTGCAATCTGCCTTTATTCCACACAAGTGAACACTGGGGATATGATAAAATATTATAACATGGTAGGTTGGCCTATTTCCTGCTTTAATAGGCAGATGTACTGTTTCTCATCTAGAGTTCAGATCCTCATCTATATTATTAGTTCAGATAAATCAGGTGGGTAGTTGTAATGAAATTAACATCTAAGCTTAGAACTATCTGTAGGTCAACAGATGGACTGTTCGAGCTTGTGAGTGTCCCAAAGCTTTCCAAAACTGGAATTAGTAGAAAAAGTTCTATGGATTTCAGTGAAATGGGACCAGATGTTCATGGGACCAAACTAATATAAATTGACTCCTCCATTTTCTTCACTGGAAACTGCTAACTAGAATGCAAAGGGGTAGGGGATGCCATTCTCACCTTACCCTTGACTTAACTGGGCAATAATTTCACCTTTGATGTTTTAAGAAAGTCACTCATTCTTAACTGTGTACCTCCTCAACCTCAGATAGCTTTGCCATTTGTACCAGGTTTGAAGTTATTGAAGTTACTAATACTGTTACTAAGGGAACAAGAGTTGATGTTGTGTACTACAAAGCTTACATGAACTTCATGTCTCCAGTACTGTGTATAAATTCAGAAAAAGAAAAAAAGCAAGCTGCTTTTTTGTCCCTGCCTTCCTGTCCTCCAAACGCTGCCTTCACTCTGCAGTTAATTTGAATTGTTTCACCATTTCTACCCAAAAGAAATATGTTGTCAGGCCACACTGAACGTTCAGTGAACTGTGCAAACTCCATTGTCTTCAGTGAAACCCATGAAAAAATGTGAGTGGTATCTGTAAAACCCTTCAACTTGTGATGGCTTTGAGCCGGAGATTGCTCAGCAGTTCCCTTGATGCCGATGTTACTGATGATGCGCCCGCTCTGTGCTGGTTCTGGTGCGTTACCAGGGAACCAAAGGACCATGAAGACCATCAGGTTTCGTCTGCCTACGATGGCCCTCCCCAAACACCAGGAGAAAGCTTTCTGTTTCTATCAGCGGACGTTCCCTCTGGTTCAATGCCCTGCTTTCCCCGTACTCATGCATGTGAGGAAGAGCGGCAGCATCTTTCCGCCCATCCCCAGAGTGCGCCAACCGGGGGGCAGGGGGGGCGAGGGGTTTTGTGGGGCATCTTGTGCCGGTTCGACCCCGTGTCTGCGGCCAGGGGGCCCCGGCAGGGTACAGCGAGGCGGAGCGCTGCAACCACCGGGGGCTCGGTCCGGGCACCCACGGGGCTGGGTCCGGGTCACCCCCCCGAGCTCTGTGCAGGCACTCCCCGGGACCTCAGTCAGGCCACCCCCACCCAGCTTGGCTCCGACCGAGCGGCGGGCGGGTCGTGCTGCCGCCGTGCCCGCTCCCCGGCAGGGCCGGCCGCCCCCG
>VWZL01000395.1:178448-222476 GCA_013396915.1 Stercorarius parasiticus
TGGTCCCCGGTGCCGCCCGCGCTCCCGCGGCCCCATGTTGAAATCCCTGGCTGTGGGTGTGCAGGCGGCTGGCTGCACGCTTGGCTTTCCCTCCATAGGCGACTTGTTGGGCTTTGGTTTTTTTCCTTTCCTCCTTTTTTNTTCTTCTTGTTGTTGTAAACTTCTTTTTGATCAACTGGTTTGCTGGGACAATGTGACCGTCGTGTGCTGAGAACTCCAGCAGCGCTCTTCCCCTTCGCTCTGCCTGATCCATCCCAGCAACCCAGTGCGCTTTTTTCTCTTTGGCCCCTTCTGACACGCTTTATGCTCCCGAACCTGGAAGTTTTGTTTTGGCAAGTGCTGACTGCCAGGCTCTCTGAAACCTGCAGCGGAAGGAATAGCATGAACAGCGTATTGATTGGTTTGAAGTGATTCCCAGGAACATTTTTAAGATCAGTTTTCTCAGAATTCCAGTTCTGCGGGGGAAAAAGTAACTTGAGGTACCCGTTACCTCCCCACTTGATTCCCGAAGAACATGGTTTTGCAGAGGACAAAAGCGTTCCTGTGTATTTTTATTATTCCTCTTATAGCACGATTGTGATTCTGGCTGGAAAAAGAGTAAAATGATTCACTAGGATATAGCCCTGACTGCCTACCAGCTGTTATTTATATTTATATAATGCATATGGTCATCTACCTGCACATCGGAGACAGTGACCAAAAGTGCCTTTCTGGTTACAGTAAACCAGTGGGCAGTAAAGTGTGTCACTTGGGGGGGGGCGCACTGGGTGCCTCATCCAGCCATTCAGATGAGAAGTATTTGCAAAATTCATTTGTCAGTGTTACAGTGTTGATAAAATTAATTATTTTGATGTGTTGTGTTCCAAAACTGTGGCCCTGAGTAACTCATGTGGCACTAGACTGCGTCCTTGTTTCCTGCTGTTAAATTGCATTAAGGGGTGGCAATTATGTTCTGCAGTGTAATGTTAAGCCTGGAAGTGATTGCAGTAGTGAGCGCAGGAGAAACGCGTGCCAGCCACCAGGAAAAGGTGATTGCAAATGGTGTGGGCTTGTTCAGGAAAGAAGTGACCCACTTGCGGAAACATGAGAAATCGAAAATGTAACTCTTCCTCAAACTCACTAAAAAGACAGTTTGCAGAGGTGCAGCCGGGCTTTGACTGGCCCCTAGTCCCTAGAGCTCCTGATCTTGAGTTTATAATGACACAGTGGTTTTATTTATTAGTATTTATATGGTGGTTATGCTATATGCCACTGGTATGGACTTGAGGTAGCCGTAATTACTGAGATTGTTTCTATTATATGGAAATACTGTGGTTGAAAACACGGTAGCGGAGTCCACGGGCTTTCTCTGAGCGTTTTATACAGTCACTGTCAAACCTTGCTTTTAACTTAAATTTGCTGAAGATGCTCTGCGGTGATGTTTAGGTAGTAAGGAGGTGGATCCTCAGTGTCTAAGTAAGTGTATAGTGCTGTTTGCTGTGGTCGCTGTAGAGTAACATAGTAATTTTATGGTTTCAATGGCAGAATTTCATAGATGACTGTCTGTTTATAGCAGTTAGGTGGTTTTTTTCTATGCTAGTGTAGCAAATCAGCAAATTGTCATTTCAGAAAGAAACAAGAGAGGGGACAAAGTAATTCCTAAACTGAGAGGACAAAAGTATATGTGCACATATGAACATATGACCTGGCAGCTGGTATCAAGCTGACACCAAAATCTACTTCACCACCACTGTGCTGTTATGGCAAAAAGCCTATCTGGTGGAAGATTATTCAAAATATTTGAATTAAGTTTATGGTTTTCATACTTAAAGGAAAATCAGAATTTCTCATCCTGCAAATATGTGTGTGTCCGCTGTATGCAACGGTTCTTTCAGGAGAACTGCTCGAAGGCTCTGAGTACCGAGCTGTCAGCCCTTCTCGGATTCCCTCCCACTTTGTCATGGTTTCCAGGTTGTGATTAGGAATAAGCGATCTGTGCGGCGAGCGCTTCCGACCCACCCCTGCAGTCGTGGCGAGGCAGCCTGGCATCGCGCTGGAGGAGTGCCAGCATCCTGTAACTGCACATTTTGGACCTCAGCTTGAATTTTTCTGACTTAGTATTATTTAGGTTAAGTAGACGCGGTGAGAATGAAAAAAATACTTATGGAAACTAATCCAGATAACAGTAAGGTTCTCCACTCTGTAAAATTTTAAGGCTTAAAAAGCATATAGATAACACACCTAGTTGTGGCAGTTAGTTCTGGGTGCAATTGTCTTTGATTAGGATTTGTAAATCTCAAAAAATTCATTATGGATTAACACTGCTGTCAATACTAAACCTTTAAGTGTGGAGTAAGTTATTACTATGACAGGCTGTGCTTGAAGGTTGGTCTACGTAGCCTGTGTAGGAAATCTTTCTGTTCCTTTGCTTTTATTCCAAAAGAAGCTTTGGGTCTGAAATGTGATCTTTTTTTCTGCAAGTTGTGTTTGTGGTGAATGAACAAGCGAATGATAAGAGAGGTTTGAAAAGTCCACCTTGTCCAGGGCAACTGGAGCCGGGAAAAATTGGTCCCGCTTACTGAGCCCTCGTTTGCACGGTGGCACACTGGTGATGCTCCGCCTGTGTGGCCGGGCCGGCGCAGCCTCTGGCACCATTTCTGAGTTAAAGGAGCACAGTCTGGGCAACGGGCCTGAGAAATGGTGTGTTCTCCAAATCCTGCTTGTTGGGGGCTTTGCAGGTTGTGTGTTGGTGTAGTTCTGCTCATGGCTTCCTAGCAATTAATTTAATGATAAAAAAGTGCTGGGTGGAAAGTAAGGGGGATTTTGAGGAGGGGAGGTCAGCCACACCTGACTGGTTTAACATTACTGGGAAGAGATGGTGGGCTGCCCCAAAAGGGAGCAGACAGACAGGCAGCTGAGATGAGACATGTTTATCAAATGGTTGACTATGGCCTTGTTTTAAAATATGGAAAATTAAAACTAAAAATGATGTATCAAGTAACCTTTTGTCAGAAGGAAATAATTGCTCGTCCTGTAGTTTTGGTTTGATGTAGTTGTAGCCAGAGACGTTTCTGACTTTTTTTTGGTGACTTCCAACTCTCACCATAATCTTGGTGGGCTTTGGGTTTTTTCGTGTGTCGTAAGCGTTTCACCTTTTATCTTCTTTTTCTTGCAAATATAAATAAGTATGCATAAGTAATGGGTAGATATAATATGTGGTGGTTTTTTTTTTTTAATTTTTAGCATTACTGTGTTGTCTTTGTGTGAGATAAATGATCAAGGTAAACAAGAATATGAAATAGGAATTAACAGATTTACAGGAGTTGTTCAGTCTCGTGTTCAGTCCCCACAGGAATCGTTCATCTCTTTGTGATAGTTCAGTCTGATGTCCTGCATATCACGAACTTGTAGTGATGTTCCTAGACCTTGTGTATGACCCTGATTTTCTAGTTAAAATGAATAAATTAACAGTTTTCCTGCTGAATCAAAAAGATTTTAGGAGGACTCTTTTGAGACACCTTTCCCCTCCCGCTCACCAAGTGCTGTGGGAGGTGAAGTGTTCGGGGGTTTGGATGTTGTATGGAACGATGCCTGAATTGTTAATTTAAAGACTGTGGTACGTTAATATTTGTGAAAAGAAATTGTAGTCTGCTTTTTGATAGTGTTTGAAAGCAGTTGCTGATAAGAGGGCAGACTGGGTGAAAGTCGGCTGTGTAAGCACATGTAACAGGTGTCAAATGACCATATTCTCACTTCATTTGTGCATAGGAAGCTCCGGCCACCCAGAGCTTAAGGCTCCAACGCTTTGGTAGGTCTGACATTCATCGGCAGGGAAGTGTGAGAGAGAGGGGAAGGCTGTAGTCTTGGTGAATGTGTTAAGCTTTTTTTTTTTTCCAGTTTTGTTTTTTTTTCCCCCCGGTGCCAGCTAACTGGGATTTCTTGGATTATTTACTTAAAAGTCAGCTCCCAGACAGCAGGTTGTCTTCAGGTACACAACGGTGATTCTGATGCTTTTTATGTTTTGCAGAGCAAACAGCTTCACAGCTGCTCAGGGGTTTGTCACTGCGGCATCATTTATAGGTCCTGATACACAGGGGTGGGTTGGTATGAAAATCTGCTGATTTTACTTGGGTTTTGTATTGGTTTGGGCACATTCCCCACTTGAGTCTGGTGGCTGGGTTTTGGACACAGGCTTGGCTGGCTCCTCCACAGTGCCCATGCAGAGACCCCTTCAGAATCGTAACGAAAACACTCACGGGCAATAGTGCCCAAGTGTAGCATAAAGAAGATTTAAATTTATTTTTTTTTTTAGAATTAGGTTTTATTTTGATAGCTGCGTAAATCTTGAGCCTGTTTTAAGTAGAAAGAAGTCTTATGGACTGTTTTCAGAATGTGCGGGAACCTTCTCCACCCCAAAAGGAACGATAAACCCCCCCAAATCCCTCTCACCCCTGCTGCTCAGTTGACTTGTTGGTTTACTGGTAGCTGACACACCAGGATGAAGTCTCTGGGCTCTGTGTTTAGTATTGTCTGGGCAGTATTTCAATGATTTACCCGAGCTCAGCCAGGGGAGCCCAGATTCCCTGGGGCTGCCGGTACTTTTCTCAAGCAGTCTGTTGACCTCTTTGCTGATGCTGAGCTCCCAGCAGCAGCAGTGAAACCCAGCTGCCTGGCAATGTCACCCTGCTGCGGCTTGCTGAAAGCAATGAACAGCAGTGGAGAGCTGCTAATTTAAGGAAGGAAAGTACTAAAATGGGTCACGGTCGCTTTGTGTTTAGAAAGCTGTTGTGTGATGCTGCAGGTTTGGGAGTTGATGGTGGAAACGCAAGGCTACACCTTGCATATAGTGACTTGATTCCCTCCACTCATTACAGAAAACTTACTTTTAATCACTTCTCACCAATTCCCTCTGTGTTTTCAGCTGAATGAGTGTTTTCCTGTCATTCTCTGCCTCTGCGCACAGGTGACTCACGTGTTTCAGGGTGAAGGTGGGAATGAACCTTCGGATGGAGCATGGCAGTGGCCGCAGATGTCCCCTGTACTTTGCTTTGCTGTTCAGCAGCACTGTGCCCGAGGGGACCTGTGGCTCGGGAGGTGGGGACCTGCAGGAGCCGTGCCATGCCCTGGGCAGGGCTTTGCCACAGCCTCTTTCTGCCATGTCTTGCCGGTGTTCAGCCATCTGTGGTACAGAGGAGGAGGCTTCTTTTTGGGTGGCCCAAGAGCGGCGCTGGGGCTTTATCCCTGTTATCTCAGCAAGCAGGGCAAATGCTTTTCGAATTACCCAAGGCTAGTATGGAGGAAGACTGAATTCTGTAATGCTTATTAAGGGGTGCATAAGAAGTGGACAGCATGCGAGTTCTTCAGCTTTGAAGGTGTTTTTCAGTAGAGGGTATGTGTGGTACTGCT
Organism: Stercorarius parasiticus; assembly: GCA_013396915.1. Lineage (NCBI taxonomy): Eukaryota > Metazoa > Chordata > Aves > Charadriiformes > Stercorariidae > Stercorarius > Stercorarius parasiticus. The sequence continues at coordinate 183,834 of VWZL01000395.1, forward strand.
GCGGTTGGCCGATGTGCACAGTCCCTATCTTTAGCTGGATGGGACGCATCATTGCTTTTGGTTTGGCATTATGTGGTTTCTCAGTGTTTCAGCGTTACTTAATGGTGATCGAAGTGAAGTGTTTGTGGAAGAGTGGCTTGAGAGTGATTTCTCTTTGAGCAAACGCAGTACTTGGCTGCTGTGAGCAATTCCTGTAGCTCTGAGGGGACGATTGCGGAGGAGCCTGTGAAGGTGCTCAGCACGTCAGGAGAACAGGTCCTGCAGGCAATTTGGGGTTTAGGGAGTTGCCAGCCTTTTTTTCTCCTGGGCGATAGCCTTCCACCACTGGAAGACCATCTGATTCTCATAGCTTTTTACACTTAAACTTCAGTTATAATGGTCACAGATGTTTTAGTTCTGTTATAAAAACACCACTGGAAGTAACACTTTCTCAGTTGTACCAGACTATGACATCTTTTGGTCGTGGCACATTTAATCTGGTAAAATAAGATGGAGTAAATGGGGGAGAAACGCTGGTGATGTTAGTTATACAGAATATGGTTCATGTAGCTTTAAAACAATTTCCTGGTTCTTCAAAGGAAAATAAACCTTTTCATCCAAATATAAATTGAATGGATAAAACATGCAACAATGCTGAACCGATGCTTATGTATATTGAAAATAAAGTGGAATTCTTCTAACATCAATCCAGAGTATAGCACAGATGTTCTCACTCAGAAATACTTTGTGAGCAGCAAGAAAATAAAAAGTGGAGCAAAAAGTATTAAAAAATGCTGCAAGATACTCTAGGGCATCTGGGCTTTTTTCCCCCCTCCCTTCCTTTTTAATATACATTATATATTTTCCTTGTTTCTTTGAGGTCATTTTACTGTAATGCTCAGCAAGTCTGGTACTGGAAGATAGATAAAAAAACACTAAAAAACCAAACTGCCTTGGAGCTAAGTTACATAATCCGGTGGTGCTGTTTAGAAAAAATGAGAAAGAAAAAAGAATACAGCAGCACAGATGTACTTAATACTTGTCAAAATGACTAATATTGACAGTGAAAGAGAAATAAGTCAAATTCTAAATTGAGGAAAAAATAATTTTAATTTAACAGTGATCATTTTTTGTTTTTGAGATAATCACATTAATTTTACTTGTTACAATACTTCAGCATTATCAGTTGTTTTCCTACTGGTAGCCTTAGTTATTTTCTCAAATTGGTTCCTGATATTGCTTAAATCAGAAATAATTTTAATAACTATTTTGTTGCATTATTTGCTGTTGCTCTTTTTAAATCAGGTAGCAGGTACATGACAGTAACTTATTTTGTACTTCAGTTTCTTCCTGTAAAGTGATACGCATTAGTAACCTATTTAGTCCCAAACAAAAGGAGAAAAGTATCCCTACTAAAAGCTCTCAGACTGCATCCCACACGCTATGTCTCAGGGCTGGGATCTCCAGTGGAGGGGTAATAAAGAGTAAATAAAGGCCAAGTGTATTTCTGTGCAGGGGGATGCAACTCTTACTGCCCGGGAGCAGGGATGAGCATCTGCCGCAGCTGGGCCCTGGGATGCTGCTCTGGTCCTGCCAGGCACCGAGCTCTGGTGCCTGGAGCAAGTTGCCTGGTGTCGCCTCCTGGATCATTGTGTCTTCAGCTCATCAGGACTTCTGTGGTAACAGAGACAGGGCTGGCAGAAGGGAAATGACTGTGGAGGAGGAAATAAGGATGGGATGTCCTTGGAGACCGGGGAAAGGAAACGCTTTTTCGGTAATAATAAATGGATGTAACTCCTGGTGCCTTTTCTTTCATATGAGAGGGAAACAGGAGTTTGCATGGAAGCAAGACAGTAATGGAGTAAATTAAGTACTGACAAGTATAAAGAGCTGAAGATGGGAAGAAGCTGGTTAACTTGGCGCCCTGGAGGTAAGCGGTCAATTTAGGAAGAGGATGAAAAGTTGACTTCAGTGGTACAACAGATGTTACCTAAAAGGCTTTCTTTTTAAAAAGAAACCTTTTTTTGGAATTTATTATAGGAAGCTTCTCTCTTTGGGCAATAAGCTTAGTGAAAGTAGTGAATATCTGATTTGTTAGGGAAAATAGACACTGTTTTGGAAAAGCGATGTCACGTTTTTGGACATACTTTCAACATTCTCTCACGCTCAGCCTGCCGCTGATGCAGCAAGATTTTGAATCCTTTGCAGGAGGAGCGAGCTGGTACATCGTTAGCAGTTTTCTTTTTAAGTGGCCACATTTATAGGATTTTTGTTCCGGGTATGCATGTCTTTACAGACTCAGAATGGCAATTTAAAATGTTTTTGGTGTTCATGTTGTATTACTAAGAGGAGGAAAAAAAAGTTACGTGGGTATAAAATGTTTTAAATGGAGATAGGACTTTTGGGAGTGCCCATATGTTTGTGTGTGCACCCACTTAGGTGTTTTCGTTTGTTTGAAGAAATGTAGCCACACTTACTAAATGAAAAAGTAGTTTCACCTTACCCCATCTTTTTTGCATGTGCTTTCAAAGTTGTTGAGTTACTCTATCTTCCCCCTAGGCAAAGGCCACATAATGTTTTTTTTCTTCTCTATTAAATGTCAGAAGCAATATCCTACTTGTGAGAAACTTGCAGAGATACACTTCTTTGTGCATATAATGAGAAAAATGACTTTGTTCCAAGTTCTCAGAGCCTTTCTGAACAGGAAGGAACAGGAGCAGTTTCATGAAATACAGAGAAAAAAATACTTCTAGGGATGCTGGAGTGTCTCTGAGACCAAGTAGCGTGAAAGTTTTGTTGCTATAACAACTTAAACGACAGTTAAAAAAAAAAAAAAATTGGAAGCTTCAGAACCTTTAGCTTCTTTAATAAACCGCTAAGTGGAATAACAAGGCTTGATTTAATTTGGTCTCTCCAAGAACCTGTTGTACCAAACGTTATTTGCATTTTTTTAAGTGCGCATTTGTTTGTGCTGTCAGTTTTTTCCCCTCTGCCTTCCTGTGAAGACTGCTTGCCTGCAGCTGCGAGCGCTGGGAAAGTGGCCAGCTACCAAGTACCAAAAGAAGAAGAATTCAGGCATCTGGGCTGCGGTGGCCAGCCTGCAGTGGCCAGCTGTTCCTGGTGAACGAGCCTCTGGCTTCGGTGCTGCATGCAGCCTGTGAAGATGAAGAGGGAAAGGATTTTTCCCCCCCTTGAATTTGGCTCCGTCTTTGGGCAGTACCAGGCTGCTGGAAGGCCTCAGCACAAGAGACTCCTCTGCTGTCCTCACTCACTCAGAGTCCTGTCTTCTGGGCATGGTGCAACTTCAGAGCATCGTTTCCAAATCCTATATTGAACATTTTTTTGTATCGTTAAGAATACTAATTTGAGAAGATAGGTTTGATGTTTTCTGCCCTCACTGAGTTTCCTTAACAGCAGCTTCTATTGCTTTTGCCAGTTTTTATTTGTATGAAAAATAGCACAAATAAATGTGGTCTGTAATCATTCTGGAAAATTTGAAGTCTGAACTAAGAAATTGCAAGAAAAACTGGTCTGGGTGAAGTAAGAGCTTTTAAATTTGGAGTTGTCTGTTAGCGTAGGCTCTGTGTTGCAAAACAGCCAGTGGACATGGTTTTAAGTGTTTATAACTGTGTGTATGCAAAATATTTGAATCGTAGAATGGCTTGGATTAGAAGGGACCCTAAAGATCATCTAGTTCCAACCCCCCTGCCATGGGCAGGGACACCTCCCACTAGACCAGGTTGCTCAAAGCCCCATCCAGCCTGGCCTTGAACACCTCCAGGGATGGGGCATCCACAACTTCTCTGGGCAGCCTGTTCCAGTGCCTCACCACCCTCACAGTAAAGAATTTTTTCCTAATCTCTAATCTAAATTTCCCCTCTTTCAGTGTAAGACCATTACCCCTCGTCCTGTCTCTCCACTCCCTATGTACGTCTAAGTCCTGCCATTTGTTTAAAGAGAAAACCTATATTTTCTAGAATTAGCTAAACTAGTCTAAAAAGAAAATGTTATACTCTGTATGTAAAACAGTGTATTTAACTTGTGGTTATATTGGGCAATGGAGTCGTCTCAGCCCATGCACAGCAATCACTCAAGAACATACTGCTTTGGTAAACTAAAACCAGATGTTAATATGCGTGAAATGTTATTGTAATCAGTGTCTTATAAATCTCTCCTTTATTAGTATAGTTGTTTGAAGTAAATTCCTGATGACCTTTTTGTTGCTTTGGTGTGTTGTTAGAAAATAGCTATTGTTAGCTGAAAGCCCCCCTGCTAAATTGTAAGCCACAGATAATGAGTATCCAGTATTGTACCTTTTGGGATTTATAAAATATTTAGCTGAAAAGGCTCCTGGTCCTCACCTTGTCTCTGTGGAGGTATGAAGTTTCCTTTGCTGGTGAAATTCCCTAGCTGGGGAATGAAAGCAGCAGCAGAGGGGAGCTAGCTTGTACGAAAAGCTAATTTGTGCCTAGTTAAGTATTCTTTTGATATTTGAATATGAAGTAATTAGCTTGAAGGTACTGCTGTTTAGCGTCTAAACAAGCTGGTGAAGATAACTGTGTCATAAATCTACTTTTGAAATATTTTTTGAGGATCGTATATTTCAGATGGAGACTAAATCTGCTTTTTGTGGTGTTATTTTACTGGTGGCCAGTGACTGGTGGGAGAAGTGCTGGGCCAAGTGGTTAAGGAAAGGTTTGGGCAGTGGCCTGATGTCTTCCTGCGGGTGTATGGGGTGATCAGATAGACCCATGTGGGAATCCCCTTTCTAAAAATGCTCTCAAGGTGGCTGTGTAATTGCTTACACACAGTTGCTACTCTTCTGACTTTTAAAAAAATATGTTGTTCAGTATTTACCATAGCCATCTACTGTACTTGAGCCCAATTTTTAGGAAACGGTTTATTTTGTTCTGAATTACTTCCATTTCCTAATTCAGTACTTGCTTGGTCTCATAGTGAAACAAAATAAAAAGGGGATTTTTTTTTCTGTGTTTTATGTGAAAGTTATTAAACTATTTTGACTCTGTAAATCATGATAGCTAATTTTGTAAAATATATGTCCTGCTTTACGGGTGATCTGTTTCCCTTTATTAGACCCTGTATTATGTCTGTGATGAGACAGTGTGTAAAGACTGCTCTAACTCTAGCTGCCTTCATGAGTTGCTTCTGCTTGAGTGTGCCAGTGTTCTCTTGCCTTCTGAAAGGCTTTGTTTCCAAAGGTTGGTGGATGCCAAAGACACTGTGAATAGAGATCCATTTTAAGACACAATGAGTACACATTTTTTCTTGATCGCTTTTGGAGATTGAAGTTGTGTGTGATACTGAAATGAAAAAGAAAAAAATATAGTTTTTCTGTAAGTAATTAATGTTTTACAGGGATGTCGTTATTAATCCAGAGTTGCTGCTTTTTCGAAAAAGTGTGTTGTTTCTTTCTGAACTCCAGTGTGGAGCGTAATAATTCACTTTGTGTTTTGTGTTATTCTGCGGTGTAAGCTACAAGCTGGGATAGGGGGCAGAGATCTGAAATCAGTTTATAGTAACCGGCCCTTTGTAGCCTGCCTTTCACCTGATGTGCTACTCGGGAAGCCGGCCTTTGGTAAAGACCGCATGGCTCCAGATTTGTGAACTGGGCCTAGATGCAATAAATAGGAGTGTCTGTTTTTTGCAATTGCAAATTGCGTCTTTCTCAGCATCAACAGCAAACGGGAGTCAGCCTGGTGCTGCTCACCTGCCTGCTTTGCAGCGCGTAGGGAGCTGTGAAACCAAACACTGAGCTCAAAGATGCCAGTATTTATCTACTTTAATGCTGTAGCTCCCCTTTCACTCCCTCTGAATAAGTAGGCCTCCAAATCCAATGTGATATGTCAAAGCAAAGTTGTGCAGTCCTCCCCCCCAACTCTTGCATCCTTAGATACAGTTTGTTCTGCCTTGTCACACCTGCTGCCAGCCCCCGTCAGAGAGCAGATTGCAGCCCTGCAATTAAGTGCTCCTAACATCTGTTGGTGATACACCAGCAGCAGGACAAGGCTTTTAGCTTCGATCGGCTCTGCTGGTTTGGGAATGTTGTTAAATGGAGAGGGAGAAACAAAATGCCAGAGTCATTTTGAAAGAAATGCAAAGTAAATATGCAGAAGGAAAAAGTGGAACTGATACAGTTTACCACTTCAATTTCTTTTTTAAAGTATGGATTTCAATGCATATTATACTCGGTATAGGAGAACTCCACTAATTAAAACTAGATATGTGTTTTATTACTTCTTAAGCCACTTCAATGGTGATGATACTATCTAACAAGCACTTCATATCACTTTTCAAGTAATGTGTACTAGCATAGGACCTGTCCATTTGGGAAGCTTTTGGAAATCAGTTAATAAAATCCACTTGAAATTCAAATGTTCAAAAGCATGGAGGCTTTTCCTCTTTACTTCCACTGTTGCCCAGGTCATCGGACTTGATTTTCTGGTGCTGTGTCCAGGCTCGCCACTGCCGAGCTGTGCTTGCTCTGTGCCATACAGGCACCAGCTCTGTTACTGCAAGGTGAGCGGGGGCTCTGATTTGCAGCGTGGTTGGGCTGCCATGGCCTACTCTTCTCTAGTAGATTAACAGTTTTTATAGCTTGCTGTCGTTATAGGATGAACTACTTCAAATTGCCTTTATTTTTAACATGGAGGTAAGATTATGCATACAGGTTGTACAGGTTGTTAGTGAAGACGTGTGTTTGTACACAGTTAAAAGATTCACTAACTCACCTGTAACTCAGAAATCAGAGTGTCTTCAGAGAAGTTTAATGTAACTTCAGTAATATATTGTAAAAAATTAATGAGAGGTACTTTTCTCATGACAACTGTTCCTTACTCCATTTTAACAAGTTTCCAAGTGCACAGGAACCTGAGGCCTGGAAAGAGTTGTAAGTAGAAATGAGTAGGGGAGACAAGAAATGCTGTGGTTAGGATTTAAGGAAATGGTTGCAGTGTCTTTCGGTTCCTTTCATAAGCGTTGGCTGAATCCTGTGGTGAGGATACAGGAAATATCTAGTTAGTTTTGCTTCACTAATGCTGTGATTTGAGAAGGGAAATGAATCTGTCAATGCCCTGCTTTTTCAGGTGTGAAATAGGGGCGTAGAGTAGGAGCGGGCTCCTTTTAATCACTGCTCTCCCAGTACAGCCCTGCATTAACTGGGAAGCCCTGTAGGTTTATTCTAAGTACAGATGATGGAGAACAGGAGCGCTCACCTGGGAACAGCATTGTGTATTCCTGTGGCTCATTCTCTGTGAGGACCTCGTTAACTGCGTTTCACAACAGCATGATGTTAATTGCAGTGAGCGGGCATTGCATAAAGTTCTTCTGTGGTTTTTCTCTGCATCTTTTGTGTTACCTTAGGAAAGAGAAAAGCACTTTACTGTACCGGTCGTCTGTGCTGCAGCAAAGCTGCGACGCACCCATCAGTTATAACAGCTAGGAGCTGCTGGAGCTGGGAATTTAGCTAAGAGCTCAACTAGGAGCAAGGAGATGGCTCTCAGTGCCTTCTCCTCTTAATTTGGTGACTTCCTTCTGTGCTTCACCACCTTCTCCCTTCAAAAACCACATCCACAAACAAATGCCATAGCGTGAGTTTGGCAAGTACAGAATTATCCCCATGGAGCCCGTGAAGAAGGGAGGCACAGGAGGTCGCTGGCTGGTCCAGGACCACACAAGCAGTTCGGCACCGAGCTGGAAATAAGAGTGCCTACTTGCTGACTCCTTAACCACAAGACTATCTTTCCCCGCTAGTAAGGATGTGGTAAAACATCACTGTATTTAATCCTTCTGCTCTCCTGTAGCTCAGCCTCTCTATGAAAAGACACGCCACGCTTTGCCAAGCTGAAAAGGGAATATTTTGTGGTAATGGGCTGTTGAAAAGAAAGTATCTTCCTCTTAGAAAAGTGTGGACTCTGTCATCTTAAAGTGCTTAACAATTTCTGTTTCTGATGTAATTTTTTGCAATTTACTCATACTGTGGTTGAAACTTTTACACAGTAATCTGTACTTGGCAGTAAGGGTGTTGATTCCAATACTGCATACTTGTTTAAATGTTTATAACAGAATGAAAGCAAGGAAGTGCTGATGTTTGACTTTAGTACAGCTATCTAAAGTGATTTATGAATAGTGGTGTTTGTTTTTTTTTAAAGCTAAGTAATACACTGAAGCCAGAAGGAGATCTATCAGTGATGTATTTGGCTCAAATATGAGAAATTTAGAGAAGGGAGAGTATTGATCCATGCTAGTGGAATTTAAATCTGCGTCCCCTCCCCCCATTAAAATGCTGTAATCTTCTTCTAATAGAGAAGTGTTGCAAGTAAGATGGTCATGGGCAAAAAAAAATCTGTGGTAGTCAGTAAGCGCTCTAATAGTGTTTGGCTGATGCTGGTAAGAAGGAGTTGTCTGCATGTGTACACATTCATTTTAGATTGATGGGGTTAATTGCCTTGGTCTCAACTTTGCTTGTGGACTACTGTGCTCCTGATGCTGATTTAAAAGGAACTCAATCTACCAAAACTTTTTAATCCCTTCTGCATGCAGTGCTGAAGAAAGCATGTTTTCCCCTTGTAGGTGTAATCTTTCGTGATTATAATGTCATGTTCAGGATCTCTATATTAGGGATAAGAAAACATGCAGAGCTGCAGTAGGTCTGAAGAGAGCAAACAGGAGAGTGCTTGCTATAGTACATATTAAATAATAATACTAAGCCCTGAAAATTGGGATATTGCAAATTATTCCACCCCTAACCAGCTTTTTAAATGACCGCTTTGAGTTCAGTAAGCGGTGATTTATTCTTTTGTGTTTTAAAAAACATGCTACAGCACAACTGCAGTTTATTATTACTGCTTTTGTTGAAGCCTTCAGGTTCTGTTAACAGCTGTCATAGTCGTCATGTTATCTCCAACATTTTGCAAAAATGCAGCTGGTAGACTATGCAAATGGAAGCATTTGCTAAATAATTTTAGATGACATTATAACCATTGTTCATCTTTTGCGTCTAGATTTTGTATTTTCAAGTGACTCTGTAGGCCTTTGACAAGCACGCGGTTTTTAGGCACGAGGACATACAATGTGAAGTAATTTCTTGAAACTGGATAGCCCAAGAGATTTCAACAGAACCTAGTAACAAATATTTCTAATGATTTAAGTGCATTATTTTGTGTCTCTTCCTTGTTTTGGCATATCCCTCTTACTCTAGGCATCTCTCTTCATTAGAAAGCCCCTGAGAAAATAAAAGCTGCTTGTATTTAGATTTAACCATCCTGAAGTTAACAGCGAGGATGCTTTGTTTCCTTTGCTGCCTCTGGAAACAGAGCTATTTCTGACCTGTTCAATGGCATCACTGTTCCTGGCTTTTTCATCAAAACTAATTCTGTTCTCCTAGTTCCTACCTATTTTTTCTGGTGCGGTTTTTGATTCTTGCAGTTGAGTGTTGCATGACAACGTCCCCCTTCCTTGTATGCACTATACGCACATTGAGAACTCTTGTTCAGAAGGTTTCCTGGTCCTTGTGCATTACTGAGTTACACAGGGATGCTATGGAAAGAAATCAGAGAGAAAGTAGTACCTCTGTTATGGTTGTTGCTTCATCTGCTGTGTCCTGCAGTAGAGGAAAGGAGGAGATGATCTGCAGGTGCTGATAAATAGTGTATAAACTTCTCTTCCTTTACTCTGCCACAAAAATATATATATATATATTTTTTTTTTTTTTTAGGTTGTCTTTTAGATTGTCTTTGGGCTTCTTTTTTTCTCTCTTAAACTCGGGCTATTCCCTATACCAGAACAGTAATCAAGGAATTCTGTACTGCCCTGTTAATCTTGCATCTTGATTACATGAGCTGTTCCTTAAGGCATGCAATAACAAAACAAAAGGGGTGGCTGGTGTACGGGAATGATTACAGCAGCGTGCTTTCTGCCCGAGCTCTGTCATGCTCTTACGTGCCGTGCTCTTCTCATACGCCTGAACTCGCCATGTGAGGAGATTGCAGCCGGATGGATTTTTCAGCTACCAGCAGTACTGTCATGGGAATGTCAATGCAAATGCTACTGAGTCAGGAGTTTTAACAAAAAGTTGAGTTTTATTGAAAGCAATTGAACTGCAATGGATGGTGATGAATGAATACGTGGTGGTAGGACTCTGTCAGTTCAGACGTTGCTTCTTTTCTGTTTGCCCTGTAGTTTCCAAGTGTTTCCAAATGGAGATTCTTCTGATAATGATTTAAAAGGACATTTCTGTGTCTCTTCTATCCCAGGATATATTTATATCGAATTTTCACACCATTAGACAACTTTAAATTCATTTTTGTGTTTTTTAACAGCTAGTAAAACTTTTCTTCATGTGAACACTTTTACTAATGTTAAGAGGATGTATAGTCAGCGTTTCATCAGCAACAGACAGAAAATGCATTGGATGAGCTTATTGCCAAGCAAGCTGGATATAGAAATCAATATTAGGAAAAAAAACAACAAATGATCAATGTGAGGGAGAGGAAATGATTTAGTTAAAAATGTAAGTAGATAATTGTCAGTGAAGTCCAGAGCCTATAAAATCAGGTATGTTCACTGATTTACAGGTTGCTCAAATATGACTGTGATCTGAGTCAACTGAACTTCTTGCATAAGAGAAAGCAGCATATCCTGAGGATCAGAAACACTGAAGGACACTCCTTTTTTTGAATCTTGTGTTTCCAGATGGAAATGGAAATACTCTCATTTTTCTCCCCCTCCTCCCTGCCCCCCCTCCTTCCCTGGAATTGATTGTAGCTGTGGAGCTAACAAGGGTAGACTGTCTGCTTTCACAGACCAGGCACACTTCCGTACAATTGTGCTATTTGCTCGCTGCTTTATCAGTCCAGGGCAAACTGTTCAATCTATTTTTTTTTTTTTTTTACAGCACCTCCTTGAGCACGGGCTTGGTTGTTAACATTCAGCTGGACTGTGTACAAAGATATAAATGGGAGTCATCCCAGCTCTGTTGGGCATTGAAATACCTTATCTGCTTTTCTGTTTTAAAAAGCCAATACATATCTCATCTGCAAAGAATAAAAACTTTGCAAACATCCTACAGTTTGGGCTGTGTGAATGAATTGAGAAAATAGTCTGTTACGTATCTGGAATTTGATATTTACATATCGAATGTGAAAGGTAGAGCATCTGAAAGAGAAAACAAAACTACTTTTTTGAGTCTTGGGATGAGCATATATGGGACCAGTCCCCTACAGGAGAATGATTGCTCTGTTGTGGTGTGTTACGTGGTCAGGGTCACGTTTGGTTACAAACCTGGTAGAAACACCCTGAAATTAGCAGAATTGTGTCTGGGCAGTAAAGCTGTCGAATTCTGGAACTAAGCTCTTAACAGTATATGTTTAGCATTCTATGACTTGCCATTTTCTGCAGGCAGCAGCCCTGCAGCTGCATTCACATTGTCATGAAATCTGTGCAGTGCAACTCCCCACCATGAGCAGAGGTGGCCTTGATCCCAAGGGTGTCCCTGCGTGGTTCCCAGCTCTGAGCAGGGCTGGTGCTTTGGATATGGCTGGATCACTGGGGATTACTGGTGTGCAGAGGCAGCAGGCAATGACAGTGGGAAGGAGAGACAGAAGGATGTATTTGTACTAAGCCATTACATGGACTGTCCGTGTCTGTAAGCCTGCTCTTCAGAGGTGGTGAATGTCACTGATGTCACTTGCTTGGGTCACTGCAGTAATACCCATGGAGGGAGGTGCTACATGGGTGATTGTGACATCAAAGGTCAGAGGGGACCTTATGCTTTGTTAGGCTGAACGTGTGTCATTACCCGTCCTGGAGACCCTGTGGGGTGACGTGCCTGAGTGAGTGACAGCCCCTCCTCATTGCCTGTCAAAGATACTCCCTAGAGGTGGCTCTGCTGTGGTTTGAAGGACCTCTACTGAAGTTGAAGCCAACACATTTCTAGGTAGGTGCCCTGGTGAGTCATTTTCTTGCTACTGAGAACATGCAGTGTATTTCCAGTTTTTCTTCGGCCTTGTATTAGGTCTTCTGTTGAAAGCAGTGCGGTGGGTGTTTCCTCTTCAGGGGCGGATTGTGTTTGAATTTTTCTGGTGGCACTGCAGGTCCCCATGAATCAGTGTCTTCTGTGCCTATGGATACTTGCAAGTTCTGTGGTAATGTTCAGCCTTCCTCTTCTGGATAAATAATCTAAACCAAGTATCATCAATATAGAAAACTGAAGAGAAAAAGGGTAATGCGGTAAGACACTACATTTGATCTTGCAATGGCTTCCCTTCAGATGCAGTCTCACTATCTCTATTTGGGCTCTGGATAATCACAGGGTTGAATTTCATTGGATTTCAGTTACAGGAACAGAGTCCATAATTAAGGAGTAAAGTAAATAGTCCTGAGGGTCAGCTTACTGGTGTTTCGAGGAGTGACTTAAGTGATTCTGTTTAATTGTTGTTTAAGGGCTGACCTTTTATGGACTTTTATTATTATAATTTTTTTTCAGTGACCACTCTTGCACCTGCACACATAAAGGCTCTACTGAAGTAGAGTTTTACTGCTGTCTTACCCAGGACCAGTTTGGGTTTTGTTCTTAAAAATCGCCGAAGTTTCTAGAATGTGTTTGGAGTGGTCCACTGAAATGTGTATGAATGTTTTCCTGTGATGGAGAGGCTCCATATGAGTGCCATGTCTCATCAGAGTGGAGGAGTGGTGGTGCATGGAAATGCTCAGTTATTCAGAAGTCTGGCTGCTCCATTGTAACAGGTTGGGTTGAGCATGCAGTTTGGTTTGGGGGTGAATTGGTGCTACTGGCGTCAGCTGCCGTAGATAGCCTGCTTCCCTTCGTAGGCGAGGGTTGAGATTTCAGCCTTCCTGCTGGTCTGGCTGATATGGTCCCAGTGAGATGGCTGCTCTAGTTGCTGATGAATCGCTTGAGTGTAAGGATCCACAGAACACCTATGTCATAGAATCATAGAATGGTATGGGTTGGAAGGGACCTTAGAGATCATCTAGTTCCAACCCCCCTGCCACGGGCAGGGACACCTCCCACTAGACCAGGTTGCTCAAAGCCCCATCTGGCCTGGCCTTGAACATCTTCAGGGATGGAGCATCCACAACTTCTCTGGGCAACCTGTTCCACAGTCTCACCACCCTCACAGTAAAGAATTTCTTCCTAATATCCAATCCAGATCTACCCTCTTTCAGTGTAAAATTGTTACCCCTCATCCTATCGCTACATTCCCTCATAGAATCCCTCCCCATCTCTCCTGTAGGCCCCTTTTAGCGGGGGGCTATAGGTCTCCCCGGAGCCTTCTCTTCTCCAGGCTGAACAACCCCAACTCTCTCAGCCTGTCTTCATGGGAGAGGTTATCCAGCCCTCGGATCATCTTCATGGCCCTCCTCTGGACCTGTTCCAACACATGCGTGTCCTTCCTGTGCTGAGGACTCGTAAGCTGGACACAATACTCCAGGTGGGGTCTCATGAGAGCAGAGTAGAGGGGTAGAATCACCTCCCTTGACCTGCTGGCCGTGCTTCTTTTGATACTGCTGAGGATGCTGTTGGCTTTCTGTGCTGCGAGCGCACATTGCCTGCTCATGTTGAGCTTCTCATCCACCAGCACCACCAAGTCCTTCTCCTCAGGGCTGCTCTCAAGCCATTCTCCACTCAACCTGTATTTGTGCTTGAGATTGCTGTGAGCCATGTGGAGGACCTTGCACTTGGCCTGGTTGAACTTTATGAGGTTCGCCTGTGCCCATCTCTCAAGCCTGTCCAGGTCCCTCCGGATAGCATCCCTTCCCTCCAGTGTGTTGACCACGCCACACAGCGGCTTGGTGTCGTCGGCAAACTTGCTGAGGGTGCACTCAATCCCACTGTTTGTGTCACCGACGAAGATGTTAAACGGCACTGGTCCCAGTACTGACCCCTGAGGAACGCCACTTGTCACTGGTTTCCACTTGGACATTGAGCCATTGACTGCAACCCTTGAGTGCAGCCATCTAGCCATTTCCTTATCCACCAAGTGGTCCATCCATCAAAGTCATGCCTTTCCAATTTAGGGACCAGGATGTCATGCTGGACAGTGTCAAATGCTTTTCATAACTCCAGGTAGATGACATCTTTTGCTCTCCCCTTATCTACCGAAGCTGTAGCACCATCGTAGAAGGCCAACAAATTCGTCAGGCATGACTTGCCCTTGGTGAAGCCATGTTGACTGTCACCAGTCACCTAATTTTCCATGTGCCTTAGCAGAGATTCCAGGAGAATCTGCTTCATGGTCTTGTCAGGCACAGAGGTGAGACTGACTGGTCTGTAGTTCCCCCTTGGTCTTCCTTTTTTCCCTTTTTGAAAATGGGACTTATGTTTACCCTTTTCCAGTCAGTGGGAACTTCACCAGACTACCATGATTTTTCAAATATAATGGAAAGCGGCTTAGCAGCTTCATCTGCCAGCTCCCTCAGGACCCGTCGATGGATTTCATCAGGTCCCATAGACTTACGTACCTTCAGGTTCCTTAGATGGTCTTGAACCTGATCTTCTCCTGTAGTGGGCAGTTTTTCATTCTCATAGCCCCTGTTTTTGCCTTCTGCAGCTTGGGTGGTGTGGTTAGAGCCCTTGCTGGTGAAGACCGAGGCAAAAAAGTCATTCGCTACCTCAGCCTTTTCCATATTCTGGGTGAGCAGGTCTCCTGTTTCCTTCTGGAGAGGATCTTCCCTAGTCTTCCCTTTATCTTTGACATGCTTACAGAGGTTTTTCTTGTTGTCCTTGATGTCCCTGGCCAGGTTTAATTCTGTCTGGGCTTTAGCTTGCCTAATCTGGTTCATGGACACTTGGACAGTTTCTCTGTATTCCTCCCAGTCTTTCTGTCCTTCCTTCCACTCTCTGTAGGCCTCCTTTTTGCTTTTGAGCTTATCCAGGAGCTTCTTGTTCATCCATGCAGGCATCTTGGCTTTTTTGCCTGACTTCTTCTAGACACTTCTTTTTAGAGAAAGAAATCCACAATGATGTAAGTCTTCTAAATTTTATTTTCTGCAGTTTTGCTGAATCGCTATTCATGCTCATGAGCAATGTACGTACTTTCTGCAGTATCTCTGCTTTTGCAGCTTTGTGCCTACAAATGTTAAAACATCTCTTTGAGAGAAGCCTGTTCACTGGTGAATGGAGTGAGCAATTCAGATAGCTGTTTGCAAGGGAAAAGGAAAAACCAGAAAATTTGAGAACGATTTTGTGGTGTTTGGCAATCAGCTTTCACATGAGAAATGAAGCTTTTTTAGCATTCGCAAGCATCGGTGTATGTAGGCGCTCCCAAATGTGCAACACTTGCTGCTTTAGCAACATGCACCTCTTGCACAAGTGGGACAGGGAATGGAGCCAGCTGGCCCCGAGTTTGGGATGAGAGATCTAAGAAATCACAGGTCTCATAACTCCATACGGTCAAGAGTCAATGCAGTGGTTACTTTAGCACATTTATCCATTTTATATTTTAGATTTAGGATCACGAGCAGCAAGTTCTTGAGATTTGCATTCGCGTAGCCTTGTGTATTGACGGCTGTCCTTTAGTACTGAGTGTCTGTATCTCATTGCCTGGAAGCCACCTCAGATACACAAGTTGCCCTCACTCATTTGCTGCACAGAAGTATTGGCATATCTCATGCTCCTTACTGGATATATATTCCCTGCCCCCGCTGTGATTTAGTTGTCCAGTTGTAGCAGTAAACATGGTTCTGAAGACTGAGAAAAACGTTTGTTTTAGCATGGGACATCTTGTGTTTCCTGGACTGAGTCTTGTTAGAGAACATCCAGATTCCTACTACTATTGCTATTTCACAAAATTAATATTTATCCCCCCAAAAGTCAGTATTTTTAATAATCTTAATAATACAAACCCCCCCAAATTTACTATCTTGTGATATCTCTTTGTATTTAATGAAATGATGACAGACTCCTAGTGAGTGCTCTGAACTTACGTAATGCAAAATGTGAATCATTGTGAAAGAAACCAAACCCAGTATCATCGCTGAGGGTAAATGCGCTGCTGGTTAAAGGTGTATCTTTGCAATCGGAAGCCAACAATAAATGAAATAGCGAATCAGCTAGCACAATAACTGAGTCTGGCAGCCAGCTCTGTTCGGGTGAGGAAATAGGTGCGTGTGTGGACTCTGAGCACAACAGGGCTGTGTTGAAGCTGCAGGCATGTATTGAGAGAACAGGTTGAACTTACATGCTCACACCGAGGTGGGAGTGTGTACCAAGGCATCCGTGAGAAGGAAGAAAAAAGGTCACATTGCGTCCAACAGGGAGAATAAAAATATTGAATTTTTCATTGAAAAGGCTCACACTTGTCAGGTTTTAGCCATTGTGAGTGTTTGCCACTATTAGATCTAATGTCAGAGTGTGTGAGAGCTGTTGCACATCACTAGATGTACACGCTGCCATCACCAAAATCCTTACGTTTGGTTTTGTTTCATATTCCATACTGAGAATTAAAACCCATTTTGGGATAGTTACCCATCTTGGTCTGTGTAACTGTCAATTTCTCTTGGGTAGTTTAAGATACTTTTGTAGCACAATTTCTTATATTAAATGCTGCTGCTGTACACAGGGACTCTGCACAAAGCTCTAACTGGAGCTCTTTTTCTTCTTGATGTTACAAATTGATATCCTCATGCCGAGATAGGTTATCTTCACCGCCCTTACCCCAGCCAAGTTTGATGTGGAGAGCAGAGTTCATGTAGCCTAACCGTTAATCTGCAAGGTTGGTGTCTACAGCTGGTCTGGGCACCACAGGCTCTGTTTAGAGGTGGTGCAGAGAAATACATCATTTTGACATGTGATTCACCTTGTTCTGAAGTAGCCATGTGAAATAGCTCAGATTTTAGAGTTTGGGAGCTGGCTGCAGCATGCCTCCAGTTACTTAGGGCTCACACACTTCCAGTGCCGACTGTCCAGGTTGCTCCAGTGGGTCCCATCCATTACGTATGTCCTCTTGTCACAGGTCTCCTTTTACATGAGAGTATGGTCTTGCTGAGTGGCTGATTGCTATGTATAAAAGTAAGCATATGCATGGAAAAAAACCAGGCTCCCCAGAAATCTCTGCTGCTAGCTCATTGTGTAGCCCTAGGTAGGTTGCACTTATTCTTTACTTTGCATAAAAGCGTTCGTGCCTTGCAGGATGGTGTGAGGGCTGCACGACATATGTATGAGATTGTACTTCAGCAATGAGCTGAGAAATACAAACTTCTCTGTACTCTGGGAGTACTCAACTCTGTGGAGCTGAACCACGTTGAGAAATCTTCTTTGCGTCTGTTGTTGGAAGGAGGGATGAGGACGCCCCGGCTCCTCCCACTTGAGACATTTACTCTTATTTCATCAATAATTTGACTTTTTTTTTTTTTTTAAGGTCAGCCCCTTATGAATCAAAATGTTTAGAAAAATCATATGTATTTTTCTAAATAAGCTCAGATAAACTTTCCAAACCCAACAAGTGTTGGTTCAGGTTTAAAAAAGAGCATAATAACCCGTTCATATCTATCATATAACTTTTTTTCTCTTTGCTGCTTCCTAGTTGGATAAAACTTAACACTGACTTGGTTACAAATGGTAGAGGAAATAATTTAAAATTACTTATTTCAACCAAATAATGCTCTGAACTGAAATGCGTTTCAAGATCTGCATCCCCCTCTGTACACAACTTTGAAACCAGATAGCCAAGTGGTGACGGGATGGAGGCAAATGGGTTTTACACATGCCTTACTCTTACATATGACATGTGACGAATAAATATTGAGAGCCCTGGGAAAAGTGCAAGAGAAGTACCAGGGTTGTATAAGCGCCTCTGTGTAGTGAAAAGCGGTGTCGATCAGATCCGCAGGCGTGTTGCAGCAGATCTAGAAGCTGTTTGAAAAGAAATCAGGGCAGTTGTTCTTTCTAATGTAAACATTCTGTAACTCTAATTAAAAGGTATAAGAAGAAAACAGTTGTTCTTGCAAGTAGGGAGTTGTTATATAGTGTGTTGGGGGAAGCAAACTGTATTGTTTCGCAATTTATAGAATGTAATTTAAAAACTAAAGTTGTTCTTAGTGGAATGCCCTTATGGATGTAGTCAGTGTCAGGTAACCCTAATCTACAGATAACCCGTTACAAAGAAAAGCAGGTCCGTAAAGTTGCAGGCTGTTACTTGCACTGGTTTGGAGTAAAGTTGAAGCTAACAGCTTAGCAGTATTGGTACATTTGGTAGTAAAACTTTTTACAGTTCTTTATAGGAGTTTAAGAAGGAAATCTTTCATTATAGCCGCAATGACTTGGCAAAAATACGATCACACACAGTCGTCACCGTATGTTGAATTCAAAAGTACTGGGAGGTGAAATACTCATTTGCAATCTTGAAGTTTACAGTTCAGGATGGAGAGGCTTTGGGAGTTTTGTACCACTGTTAGTTTTTTTTCTTGAACTGAGATTTTTTGTAATCCATATTGTTATAATGTTTATTGCTTGCCATTGCTCAGCAAAATACTGAGAATTGTTTCAGGGCTGTGCACCTATCTCTTTCCAAGCCTGCAGTTTACCACTGAAACAGAGCTGTGCAAGTTACAGAGTCTGGAAGACGAAAATACATTTCTGTTTGTTGCTTTGCAAGCCATGTCTTCATTTGTGTGAGCAATGAAAAACCCTACTGCAACCTGGTGCTTGTTAACCTACCGATCATAAAATCCTTTAGAAAGGCATTTTTTTTTTTTTTTAAATTAAGAAAACCCCCACAAACCCCACCTTCATTCTCGACTGGGTACTGGTGTCTCTATCAGGGAGTTTTCTCTTTGGTTCTGCACTGTTGCTCACCGTAATCCTTCGTAATCCTCCCCTGTGTATCGCTGGATTATTATTATTTTTCTCAGCATGGGTCCTACCCAGTGTTTTAGTGTTTTTTCCCAACAGGATTTAAGTGTGTGTTTGAGTTAGCAGGTGAAGTGTGTGCACTGGTGGGCACTGAGCACCTGGGAACACAGACGATATTTTAAAGCAATTCTGTTCCTCAGTGCAAACAGTCCCTGTGATCTTTACCTTTCTTCCTCAATTTCCATTTGGCTTTGTAATTCTACTCTGTCCTAGTGAACGCTGATGTTTATAGTGGCATGTACTGTTACTGCAATCAGTGAATATATGCATGAATTACTGAAACTCAGGTATAGTATTGTTATTGTGAAGCCAGAGGAGCTGCTTACGTGATGCTGACAGCATGGGTTTTTGAACTCAGAGCTGTTTGTATCCTTAAAAAAGGTGTTCTGTAGTTGCGAAATCTTGTTTCTGTGGATCCATCAAATGCAAGTGACAAAGTAAAGGTGACAAATATGAATTTACAGCATTTTTCCTCTGGGTAGTGTGAACAAATACAAGGTACCATGAATGGCAGTTGCTGTGAAACAGTAAATCTGGATGTAG
Source organism: Stercorarius parasiticus (assembly GCA_013396915.1). NCBI lineage: Eukaryota > Metazoa > Chordata > Aves > Charadriiformes > Stercorariidae > Stercorarius > Stercorarius parasiticus. The sequence continues at coordinate 203,245 of VWZL01000395.1, forward strand.
TTAGTGATCGAGTGCCAGAGAAGCCGTTGGTATGGCTAAATGCTGATGAAGGCTGAAAGATGCTTTGCCGTCTGCAGGGACCTGTGGAGCAGTCTGGATCGTGCATTGTCTATTTGGGGTAAAAACCAAGTGCCTTGCCCGTGCACAAAGCTTGCCTGGACAGGCCTTGCTAGGCCTAATTCACACCAGGTAAATCCCAAAATTCTGAGTTTAATACTTACTTCCTTAAAGTTTTTAATTTCTCAGATTCTTCACTTCAGACATTTGCACAGATTTGAGATTCTTGGAATTCTTGCTCTGCCAACATTGCCAGGCCGATACAAGTGGGCTTTGAATGTCTTGAAATTAATAGTGGTTTGAAATGAAGTATTCAAATTAGTAACTCCCAGCCTTAAAACGGGCTGCTCTAAAATCTTTAATGTTCTGCACGGTGGATGTTCAACATAGAATTTATTATGAATTATTTAGGATGTCTCCACTCATTAGGTGCTGGTATCCAAGTGAAAGGAATACTGCTGTCTAGCATTGTAAAAATACATACCAGTATCAATGCTGGCTGGAAGAAGGAATTCTTCCTTCCAGGGAAAATTTATTAGGTGTATCTCTTTCAATTACATTGCCTTCAGATGTTGCTTATTTTACTGTAAGTTTAAAGATTATGGGGGAAAAAATGACTTGGGCAAACTCTCAAAAACTGTTAAGAGGTGCTGCATACTTCGCCAGGGAGGTGGGTGTACAGTTGCCTGCTGTGATTGTACGCTTCGGCTTTCTCATTTCCACCATTTCCTCGTAATTTGGAGTGGTCTTTTGCCCTCTTGGCCTCTCTAGCCTGAGTTTTGAACTGTGGTTTAAGAACATTTATAAGAACTGCCATTACTTTGTAAAATGAAATATACTGGTAGGTAGCTGAGGTGGGGGATCCTCCGACTTTTAGGGTTTTGGGGTTTTTTTTGGATACCGTCACTGGCTGTGAAATCAACAGCAAGTCCAGGCTTTATGCATTTGTCATGCTAAGGGTGTTTTTTGATCTTAAAACATGGAACGTGTTGATTTTCACCTGCACTGGGAGCCTGTAGCAGGTCGAGATGTTGACTCTGGTAGAGATAGCAGTGCTTCCCTCCTTGGTGCAAAGGAAATGGGGAGGGTGGCTGTGCACGGCTGTCCCCTTGGGGCTGCAGGGACACTGCTTGAGGAGACAACAGAGTCTTCTGCTGAGAATGGGTTGGAGCCAAAACGGAGAAAGGTTTTTTTGGGGTGAGGTGAGCAAGTGGTCGATCTCGGAAAAGCTTTGTAAAATGTCATCAGTGGCAGGAATGGGGAAGAACCTGATGAGCAAGTAGGGTTGTTCCCAAATGGAGAAGGGTAGGATGTTGTAGCCAGAGGCAGGGAATAATAAGGCCAAGAAGGATAATCATCCCTCCGGTAATGCCTGTGCTGAACAGGGAAGAAGGTTCAGTTACGGCCCTGCCAGCAACGCTTTGAAGTGGACCAGAAACTCCTGTAGCCTTTGGACAAAATTTGTGAGAAAAAGAGTTGTGAAAGAAATTTTTTTTTTTTTTTCTTCTTTCTTAAAAGTTCATTGGAGAGGGCTGGGGGAAGGGAAGGGAGAGCAGTCTGCCTGCAAGGAGCAGGACCAAGGAAGCATTTGTGCTGTGCACGAAAAAAAAGAAGACAGGAACCAGGAAGAGAAACATTTGAAAATTGCAAGTTTGTGTGTAATCATGGGAGGGCTGGAGGAAAGTGAAAGTTCCCTGAGTGTACACCAGGGTGACTTGGAGTTAAAGTCAACACGCAGTCAATTTAATGTCCTCCTTGAGCTTGTGAAGGGGTTATCATGATGCTGCTGCCATCACCGTGGATAACTCAAAAAACCACCCAATCCAGAAAGCCAGCTCCCACGAAGAAAGACTATTCTTCCCTGCAGCCAGCTTTTTTTTTCATTTGGTTCCTGTTCTAGTAGTTAGGCATTAATAACACCAAATGCAAGCAGACAGCATCTTTCTATCTCTAAATACTTGCACACTTTTTTCCCTTCCCCTGTTTAATAGAAGTGCTTGATACTACACAAAGGGAAAACCAGGAGAGCAGGATGTTGGGACTCTGTTGCAAATACTGTGCAACTACAGATCCCAGAGAAATCAATAGGAGAAATATGTAGAGGTTTTTCCAAGTCTGAGCTGCGAGTTATTAATCTATAATTATTTTAAGAAATATTGGACCTGGATTAAAAATTCCTGCACTTTGGCCATCATTGTCTTCTGCCTCTCTGTAGCACAGAAGCTCCCTTCCCCCCGTCATTTATGCTTGTGTCTACTCCTTTATAAATTATTGGCATGCTCTCTAGTTAAGTCTTTGAACACAACAAAAAGAAGCTTGTATCTCATTTCAGTAGACAGCAATTTCACTGGGCTGAATATCTCATTGCTTTTGCATCGCTGCATTGTCTTGGCTTCCATGTTCCCTGTTTCTCGTAAATGGATTTTAAAAATAAAATAAAATCATGAAGGACAAAGTGTTTTGCTCTGCTACAGGCATTACGTTATCTGAGTGATACAGCTAAGAACAGAAGGACTGGAGATACCTGCTTTTAAGGAAGGAGCAGAAGGGTTAAAAATAGGACTGGTTTAAAGGATAATAAGTAGGACAGCTATAATCCAAGTGAGGTAGATAAGCATGCTTGCTTTGGGGAGGGGATGCCCTTACGATGATGATCGCAAACTGATTACAAGCCTTGATTTTGAGTGGTGGTGGTGATTTTGCTGAAGTTTCATTAGGCAGCACACACCCTTGGTTTCGCTGTTGAGCTGCTGTAGTGGGGAGGGATGGGCTGGAGCTTCAGTGTTAGGCAAGACAGGGATAATGAGGTACAGGAGGAACAGAAAGACGTGAGCTAAGTGAATCTGCTTATCCTGAATTATGTCTTTGTGCTGCGTCAGAATGTGGAAGTCCTGCTCTATTTGAGAGACACCGTTTTTCTTAATAGTGTGACCAAACTTCTACGTGGACTCTAGAGTGGGAGGTGGTAGGATACATACATATTGATATTTTTTATCTTTAACTGATATTTCTGAGCTCTATATGAGCTGAACTCTGACCCTGACTAAGCTACGTGGTGGCAGAGGATGAGACATCGAGATGTGTGACTGCAGAAACCAGACTCTTCCACTGGGGCTTGTTCATGCTGCTGCCTGCCAACCTCAACGAACGACACCAAAATGTGCATTGTTGGGTCTGCAAATAGGTCTGCTGTGATGTAAAAATCCGCTGTTTTTTGTAGTGGGTTGGTACCAGTTGGTACTAGTCTCTGCAGCTGATGCCTCTGCAGTCTCTGCTAGGGCCTCTGCCCCTCTCAAAGGGAAAAAATGGGGTTTTGTTGCGTTACCCCCCTGAAATGCAAACACAGCATTGGAAGGTAGGGGTTCTCCCTGGCCTGCCCTGGTACCGTCATGCTTTGCTTTCCTCTCAATTGATTGCTCAGGCATTTATTAACTTTATTTACTCATTCATTTATTTATTAGCAGAGGTACCCAAGTGTGAACAATTGCTTTAAGTTTCACGTACTTTTTTTTGGAGGCAGTCTTGCTATTTGTCTAGTGACCTGCAGGGTTTTGTGCTGTTCAGGAAAGATTTCAAATTCAAGATCTTGCTAATAAAATATTTTGGTATAAAATCAATTGTTGTTGAAGAAGGGAAAAAGACTTTACTGGTGTGACTTCGCTCTTTTTCCAATGAAACTATGAATTGTGTAGTACGCTCAGGCTGAGGGGAGATTGCCGTTTCAACTGCTGAAAAGCTTCAGGAGATGCCTCTGAAAATAAACAAAAATTAGTAAATCCTTTCCATGGAGTAGTAAGGTTTGTTTTAGCAGAAGTTTTATTGTATGTTAAGATTTGCAGTTAATTTCAGAAGCCCATTTATATCCTGACAAGGCAGATGATGATAGCATCAAGGTTACTTTCGTGTGTGTTTCATTGCTTCATTATGGGTGCCTTGATTGAGAGGCTTGTGCCTGCAGCCTCGTGGAAACCATGGAAGCCTATGCAGAAGCAGTAGCACTGCTGGTTTCTGTTAACCACCGGGCTTGCCCCAGTCCTGAAACAGGTTACGAAGGAAGCTTTAGCGACTGACAACTGCACTGCAAAGTAGATGCTTGCAGAGGTTGAAATTTACTGAGGAAGCTCGGTAAGTGGTGCGTCGTCTTCTCTCGGGTCTTCTGCACCTGCAGTAGGTCTCTCCTTTGGCAGTGACCCCTCTGGCTTCCCTGGGCACGGTGTGTTGGTCCATCATGGCTCGAGCAGCTCCCTCTCTGTTGCCTCTCCTGTCCCCGCTCCAGCATCCTGATCTGGGCATACTGGTTGTTGGAAGGCTTCAAAGTGTCGCCACCCTGCCTGGATTTGCAGGTGTGTTTAATGTTTGTGGTGCCCGGAGCAGCTCCTCGCGCGGCCGTGCTGCTGTAAGTCACGTGCAGCACTTAAGAGAATTGGTATTTGTGGCAAATGGTATTGGCGCCTGTTTAAAGTTTGTAATGTGTTTGCATCGCTTGTGCTTTTTCACTGGTATCGTACCTTTTTAGTAAACATACCCATTTAGTTAACAGAGAAGATACACAGCGTTTATAAGGTTGCCTAATACTGGAAGCTTTTGTAAGCTTATAGAAGGCACAGGATTTCATGAAAAAATACTTGGTTTAGGATGTTTTACTTATACTGCAAAATTCTTCTCACCTGAGGTTATAAAAGTGAGAGTATTGCTCCAAATTTTCCAGTAGCAGTACTCCCATGAGACACTGTAACAACAGAAGGCACTAAGCATCTTGCCCGTTTCGTTAGAACAGAGCTCTCTAGAGTTCCTGAGAGGCAATTCCTACTATATTTATACAGCGTTATGGTAAATGTACTTTGAAATGAAAAGCAGGTATTCCCAAGTCTACTGCTCAAGTACTATTCTTGCAGAGAAATTATGTTTCTCTCCTAAATCTTCTGACACTTGAGGATAGCTGTGAAGTTAGAATAATAATAATAAAAACAGGTTAAAAAACCCCAACATCCAAAAGCAAAACTAAAAAACCCCAAGTATGTATTCCCTAAACCCTCTTCCACTCTCTGCTCCCACTGTATCCCTACTTCCACCCCCCCGCCTCAGTAGAGGTTCTTTCCAGACAGGGTGGGGGCGGGGCTTACCTGTAATTTTTCTTTCAGATTTTAAAAACATGAACTTCTTTCAGTCTAAATCAATGAATAATTGTAATGATGAAGCAGCAAATTGTTTGCATGTGCTTAAAAGTTTGCTAGCAAGTGAACAGTGTGTTTTTAATGGGGGCAGGAATTTGCAGAAAATGGAAGAGACTGCAGAATATACGTGGCTGTTGCAGAGTCCTTTTTGCAGGGCATCGCAGAGGGTTTCTGGCACCAGTTCTGAGCACGGTCTGTCTGCCTATCAGAGCGAGCTTCCTTTCTTAAAGCTCTGCACTGGAGAGAAATGGTACACTGGTGAGGAAAAATGTGGGCTGAGAAACACTGGGAAGGGAACTCTGAGCCCACCTAAGTGGAGTGCACGTTGTTTGACTCTGTCAAGAAAAACAGACTACCCATAAGCATTTAAAAAAAGAAGAAAAAACCCAAAACTGAGTCAGGATGCAGTACAAGGCCTATAAACATTTTATGATACATAGGTGTACCAGACATTTAATCAAAGGAAAAATTTTATCCTGAAAAAACCACCGGTGAGGAACAGCAGGGAGTTGGAAGAACAGAGGTAGCACTTTACTGTTGCCCATCTTTATATTTCCTCTACCTGTCCTTGCTGCCATATGTCAAACTGCATTTGGGGTGAGGTGTTTATGTTCACAGTCCAGCGGCTCTGGGTGTGGGTATTTACTGGGGTTTTATTTACTTTTGTAGTAAGTCATGTTTACTTCTGGTTTGTAAGTTCTAGGTATAAGAAACAAAACAAGATGCCTGGGCTCATTATTTAAAAAACATGTGTAACTGCTCTGATGCCAGAAGCCAAAGCGCAGGCTGGGTGCTTGAGCAGCATCCCCCATTGTGAGTGACCGGACTGGGATGAAATCTGTGAAATACTGCTGAAGGCAAACCCCAGTTTGGTATGAAATATGATTTTCTTTGTCTTACCCAGTGAACTCAGCTAATTGAGGAAGCTACCTTACGTTCGTTGTGGCTCTTGTCATTCTTGTCGTGGTTTCAGTATTACATGATGTAGCAGCTAAATTCTTGGGTATGGAAGAGCTTTCTACACTGTGCAGCAGTAACTGCATTTTAATGCACCCATAGCAACATTTCTCCAGCTAACCTTTGTTATTTTAAAGACTCTAATAAATTAGAATTTTTTTCAGTAAGCATTTTTGGAATGTAATTAGCTTTAAAACTTGTGTACACAGCAAAAGCCACATCAATAATAGTCTAAGAGTTGGAGGAAAGCAAAGTATTTTATTTGCTTTGTCCACTGATTCACTTCCTGTCGTTGTGGAGTACTCGCCTGATTTCTTCTGAAATCTTAATTTGATGGAGCCTGTCATTTGACTGTTGGTTTCACTGCTTTCTGACGCCTTTAAAAAAAAAAAATTCCCTCCAGTGGTGAGTGCTACAAACCCCTCTGCTTTCTTGGGGACAAATGCATTATTTTCTAGAAGTGGCTGCTATTTATGGTTTTGTTATATTTTTATTTATTTTAATATTTAAGATGTTGCAATATCAACAAAGCAAGTTACCAGAGCAGCTTAGTGTTCTCTTGCAAGATCTCTTGCAAACTATGTAGGTAGTGTTTTTTGCCCTTTTTTTTCTTTTTTAATTGTAAGGCCCGTTTGCCAGATAATCAAAGCTTCATCAGAGCCAGAGAGCATTTGAAGGAGACTGTGTGAAGTGACACAGATGCTGGAGCTCCTTTGGTACCTACATGGTGCATGCCAAAAGGCTTCTGCAGGAGTGACCGGCTTGGGCATGTGGTGTTGGCAGGAAAAGGAACGTTGAACCTCGAGTGGTTGGGGGATACTTCGTCTTAAGGATCATTGAAATTACTGGGTGCATGTGATTGCTGGGTGAACTTCCTTAACTCGCAGGAGGGCTGCCTTCCTCCTCTGCGTTACGTACCTTCTAGATATGTAAGGAGCTGGTTGTGGACATGGATTCATGCTACAAGCCCCAGCAGTGCGTTTTGTTGGGAATGACTCCTGTTCTCTAACAAGCAGTGGGGACGCAGTGTGTAAAATGGCTGCTCATCAGCAATGTAGTATTTGGGCAGTATATTTCTGACTATTTCAGTACGTATCTGACCATTTGTGGCCTTATTATCTGTGGTCACCTGGTTTATAGTGGCTGTGCCGTATGGGTTTTTTCCTCCTCACAGATAGGTAATATGCATCCATGCTTTCTGCTATGGTATCTTTTCCTTGGACTGTGTGGTTGTACGCCTTGCTTGGCAGAGGGCTCAGAAAACACTGCGTAACTTTTTTTTTTTATTTTAATAGGAGAGGGGAGGAAGTTGGGAAGGATCTTGTTACCCTTTGCCAGCCTGCAGTGAATTTGTCCACTGAGACTTGTATGTTCTGTGATAATCTGCGGCAAAATGGAGGAGGCCTCCCTCCATGCCTTGTTTTTGTTCACCCTTGGTCCCAGGATGCTGACTCTGGTGAGAAGAATAGTAGTTAGTGTCCAGCAGACCAAGGGCTGTTGGCACTGTTGGCCAAAGTGCCCATTGGTTGAATTTGGGGCGACTTTATAGCGGTTGAAGCCAGCCTGAGCTGGTGCTACTGCTGGTGTTGCTCTCCCCACCCTGTTTTCCCCACTGTGCTTCGCTTTGCTGCAGAGGCAACATTCAGGAGGTGCTTACTTGCAGAACAGGTGAAAACCAAGTGAGGAGACAAGAAACAGCAAAAAGAAAGATCTAGGTCGCACCAAGGGATGCAGGAGCAGGGCTTGGGGAGGCCTGGGGATGGGAGCTTGCTTAATGCGCTCGTATTGCCAGGGACCACCTGTCACAGCACCCCCAGGAATAAGTCACAGTGACTGTGGGTCAGCATTAGGTGTGTGCAGAGCTGTGTCCCGTCCAGTGGGATCTCTGGGTTGTGACTTGAGCCTTGCTGGTGCCGTGCAGTCCTGAGGTGAATGTGCTTCCAGGCCTGGCCCAACCTTGGGCACCTGTGCCTCCCCTCTGGCTTGGGGCAGCCCTGTCACTGCTCCTCTTCGCTGTCCCTGAGGTCACCTGTGTGACCGCTCCAGGAGGCCAGGCTTCCGCACGTGATGGGGCATGAATAAATTACCTGAAGGATGTCAGCAGTAGCGTTTTGTTTTGAACACTGAACCAAGTAAATACTATGTTCTTAAGCGTCCCTTCTGCTTTCCAAAAGCAGCCAGAAAAAATCTGTATCCTGAATTACAAGGTAATTTTGGTCTAGATTTTGTATTTTTAAAAACAAAACATTTTCCAGTAGTAATTCAACAACAGTAATCAAAACACTTTTATCAGCATAAATAGGAACAGAATAAGCAACAAAAGTGTGTCTAGAATCACAAAGTCATAGAATAGTTTGGGTTGGAAGGGAGCTTTAAAGGCCATCTAGTCTAGCCTCCCTTGCAGTGGGCAGGGACATCTTCAACTAGATCAGGTTGCTCAGAGCCCCGTCCAACCTGGCCTTGAATGTTTCCAGGGATGGGGCATCTACCACCTCTCTGGGCAACCTGTGCCAGTGTTTCACCACCCTCATTGTAAAAAATTTCTTCCTTATATCTGGTCTAAATCTTCCTTCTTTCAGTTTGAAGCCATTACCCCTTATCCTGTTGCAACAGGCTCTGCTAAAAAGTTTGTCCCTGTCTTTCCTGTGGGCCTCCTTTAAGTACTGAAAGGCTACCATAAGGTCTCCCCAAAGCTTTCTCTTAACCAGGTCAAACAACCCCAACTCTCTCAGCCTGTCCTCATAGGAGAGATGTTCCATCCCTCTGATAATTTATGTGGCCCTCCTTTGGACTTGTTTCAATAGGTTGATGTCTTTCCTGTGCTGAGGCAGCTCCAGAGCTGGACACAGTACTCAAGATGGGGTCTCACCAGAGTGGATCAGAGGAGCAGAATCACCTCTCTTGACCTGCTGCTGGCCACGCTTCTTTTAATGCAGCCCAGGATCCAGCTTTTCATCCATCAATACTCCCAAGTCCTTCTCGGCTGGGCTGCTCTCAATGCCTTCATCCCCCAGCCTGTATTGGTACTGGGGGTTGCCCTGACCCAGGTGCAGGACCCTGCCCTTGGCCTTGTTGAACCTTATGAGGTTCACACGGGCCCACTTCTCAAGCCTGTCCAGGTTCCTCTGGATGGCATCCCATCCCTCAGGTGTGTCAGCCGTGCCACTCAGCTTGTTGTCATCTACAAAGTTGCTGAGGGTGCACTCAATCCCACTGCCTATGTCATTGATGAAGATACTGAACAGTACTGGTCCCAATACAGACCCCTGAGGGGCACCACTTGTCACCATTCTCCATCTGCACATTGAGCCATTGACCACTACCCTCTAGATGCGACCATCCAACCAATTCCTCATCTGCCGAACAGTCCAACCATCAAATCCATCTCTCTCCAATTTAGAGAGAAGGGTGTTGTGGGGGACCATGTCAAAGCCCTTACAGCAGTCCAGATAGATGACATCTGTAGTTCTTCTCTTGTCCACTGATGTCATCACTTCATCGCAGAAGGCCACTAGGTTGGTCAGGCAGGACTTGCCCTTGGTGAAGTCATGTTGGCTGTCTCTAATCACCTTCCTGTCCTCCATGTGCCTTAGCATAGCTTCTAGGAGGATCTGTTCCATGATCTTCCCAGGCACAGAGGTGAATCTAACAGATTGGTAGTTCACAGGGTCCTCCTTTCTACCCTTTTTAAAAATGGGTGCAATGTTTCCCTTTTTCCAGTCGCCAGGGACTTCACCTGACTGCCATGACTTTTCAAATGTGATGGAGTGTAGCTTGGCAACTACAGTGAATGGATGGGTGGCTCAGATCTTTGCAGTGATGTTTTTCTAGGGACAGGGAGTACTGTTGTGCTGGGGAACATCATATATGACCTCCAGTTGTTTCTGTCCTGCATGCTGTAGCTGACCAAAACTTCTGGCAGTAATATTGCACTGAAATTCCCTAATTTATCCCTGCTGTCCCTGAAGTCATGTGCAATATGGGAGAATCAGCCTTTTGAGGAAATCTTTATGAGGAAAGGTTGAGAAAACTGGGTCTGTTTAGCCTGGAGAAGAGAAGACTGAGAGGGGATCTCATCAATGCTTAACAATATCTAAAGGGTGGGTGTCAAGAAGGGTGGGGCCAGGCTCTTTTCAGGGGTGCCCAGCGACAGGACAAGAGGCAACAGGCACAAACTGGAACACAGGAAATTCCATCCCAACATGAGGAAAAACTTTCCTTTGAGGGTGGCAGAGCACTGGAACGGGCTGCCCAGAGAGGTGGTGGAGTCTCCTTCTCTGGAGATATTCAAAACCCACCTGGATGCATTCCTGTCCAGCCTGCTATGGGTGAATCTGCTTTGGCACAGGGGTTGGACTAGATGATCTCCGAAGGTCCCTTCCCAACGCCTATCATTCTGTTATACATCTGAGAGTTTCCTTTTAGTTGTCCTCTGATGTAAACTGAGTCTGCTCTCATCTGGTGAAGAGGGCAGTCATATAAACTAATGAGCTGGCTGTTACATAGACATCTTACGTATAATAACATACTTTCATAACTTACTCATATGTGCCAACTGCCCTGTGTCACAGCATGGTACCTGCTTTATAGCAAAATGGCACCTTTCTTCTTTACTTGTCACACGGGTTAAGAATCAAATGTATTTCTGAACTTTATTTACTTTACTTCCTAATTGCTTCTTGTATACCTGGAGTTCAAAATTTTGCAAATGTTTGTTAACATTGACTCATTCTAAAGTCATAGCATGCTAGAATTTCACTAGAATAAAACATGGTCCTCTGTGCCAAGTTAAAATGCTTTCTGAGGGTGAGCAAGAAAAACAATGCAGATGTGCAATGCACGTGTATTGGCAGAAGACAAGGGCTCTTTATGGTATATCTAGCATTGCTGCCTGGGCCTGGCAAAATGTTCCTGTAGCACGTGTATATGGCTTTTCAGGCAAATAGTGAAGAGAGTTTAATGCAGCGTTCAAGCACAGGCTGAACCTCTCTGGAGCTGGGGGCACTTTCTCCTGACTTCAGTGCCATTTGAGCCAGACCAATTACGTGGTTGCACGTTTATCTTGGCCTTTCAGGGTAGTCTCTTTTGGATTTAATCTGTAATCAAAAGAGAATGTAAGAGACAAGTTTCAAGTAACCTTTCCCTGGTCCCCTTTTGCCTTTAAGATTCAAAACAGGAAAAGCTTATGTAGACAGAAATATTCTAAAGCTAAATACAAGTTAATTGCACAAAACCCTAAGCTTAACTCTGCTGTGTCTGAGCTGGGCTGGTGAAAATTTGAGCTGTGACTTGTAGTCCAAAGACAAACTATATTCAGAGTTTAGCTGAAATGATGAATTTTTCTTTTATAGGATGGAGGGTTTTTTTAATTTATTTATGTGACATGTCTGTACTATGCTAGGAGCTGTTTCTGCACATCCTCAAAAGATGGCTGAGCATCATCCACTGACCCTGCATCCACTGACAGCAGCCTCTGTCCTCCCTCCTGCTTGCCCCAGCTAACGTGTGTCTCATCCCTATAATTTAGACTCTTAAGGCCTTTTGATGTGGGACAAAACCCGTGAATCTCTGAAGGGGCTGCAATGGTAGTGGTTTGTGTGATTTCCCCAAAGTCTTTTGCTGCTAGTTAGAGAATACTAATCTTTGCTTCTGCTTTGAAGCCCTCTTTTATTTTCTTCTTTTGGCTTCGGGGGCAGCCAGGAGAGCAGGGACAGAGAGGTGCAGAGGCAGAGCCCTTCTCCCATGCAATGCATGCAGAGTAACAGCCACGAAGGCCATACTTCAGCCCAATCATAGACATGGAAAGCGTTACCTCATTGATCTTGTGCCAAAATAGTCTGTGGATATGCCTGTTCCAGAACTAGAAGTATCTAACTTTGCCTTGACAGGTTACAGGCACCTCTTACTTGTGGGACACCCCTGTCCACACGCAGTCTCCTCTGGAAATAATAAAACGAGCTTTAGGAAATTCAGTTAGGTAGATCAGTATAATTTCAAGTAGACCAACTATGAGCTGTAAGTTTTCCGGGGCAGATGCTCCATCTCTGGGAAAGCAGGACCCTGGTTCCTGCTGAAGTCTCTATCTGTCGTGGTAATGTCAGTAATAAGCTGGGGATGATGATGATGAGGAGGACATCTTGCCGAGCTTCTCCTCTGTGTCACTGTGCCGCCACGGGCAGCACTGCCCACATGTCTGTGCCTCTGCTCAACTGCAGCTCTGGTGCCTGCAGCCCTCGGCACTGAGCTTGGGGTGCCCTGTGCACCGCGTCTTAACTCTCTTTCACTTAAGCATTTTCTATATGTACCTGTAGCCTCGCCTGGTTTGGGTGAGCACAAAAAAGGTGAGCTCAGAGTAAAGCTTTGCATCTAAAGGTCTTTGGATTTTGAGGTGTGACAATCCTAAAGTAGAAGCAGTTGGGTTTTTTTTTATCCTTTTTGATCACGATGGTGTTGTGAATAAAAATACAGGCATCTTTTCAGTTGTGACCCAGGTCCAAATTTTGCATCCTGAATATCTCTGTATGGAGCAATATACGCAGACATAGCTGCTTATGGAACTGTTTCTGGTGTCTGTCATTGGTATATTGATCTTAATTGTTGCAGTGTAACATTTGTCTTTTGAGCACATGTGAGTATGAAATCTTAATCAAATTTTATTTTTTTTTTTAATGTTTGGAAGAGTAGTTATTTTGAAGACATGCCCTTTTTCCTGTGAACCTTGAAAGGTGTGTAGCTTATCAAAGGTCATGTGGTGGACTAATAAAAGTTCAAGGAAGTCTTTTCTTTTTAGATTTCTTTAAAATGTCTTTAAATAGTCATCCAAGTAAGACTGATTAAAAATTCAAAGCATAAGAATTTTTATTAGATTTATTGCATATGAGGATATAAATTATCTCTTTAAAACATCAATGAACTAAATTATAATTGATTTGTCTCATTTTACAGAATACGACACGTTCTGAATTAACTGCATAAACACGTCTACTTTTACTCATTAATTTTACCGATCAGTGCTGAGAACAGCTCATATAGACTTACTGTGTTATATTGTATTGTACAAGATTGTACTTCTCATAGGAAGCATGAAAAATCACAGAGCTCGAGATAATGTGGGGCTTTTTTTCTGTATTTATAATTGAGAAGACTGTTTGACTGTGAAGTCTAGAAGTTTTGAGTCCACAGCAGTTTAAAATAATTTTTATTTCTTGCTAAAACTAAGTAAATTTTGAAACAACCGTGGTTTTAAATAATAGAAGTAGCTAGGGAACAGATTTTCAGTTGTGTGAATATAAGTAAGGTTTTACAGCATTTCAATGAAAGGGGTAGCTTTTGTAAAAACTGTTCCCTAAAATGCGTGAGGGGGTTGTTTCAGAGAGGGTGTCTCCGTGGGGAGGTGGGAGGCCCAGCAGCAAGGCTGTACTCTGCAGGGCATTCCATGAACCTGCATCTCGTGCAACCCAGATGTCGAATGTCTTTGGTGACACTGGTGTCTCTTCTAGAAAATCTTCATCTCAAATGAAAGCTTTGCCAAAACCGACATTTTTACACTGAGTTTGGTTTTGAAGAAGCTTGCATTTAACAAAACTTTGAGGATTCCTAGTATCTCTAAGCCATCTGAAATATTTCTCTTCTTTCAAATGGCAAATTTTTACTTTATTAGTAATTTTTGTGTTGTACTTTGTCTTTCTAGACAGGGAGGGGACTTCATTCCTAGTCTAACAACCTGCAGGCTATGTAAAAGAACAGTGAAATTGAAATCAGCCTTTTAGAAAATGGGAAGGGTGGCAGATGTACGGGTCGTCCAGCAAAATAAAATGTTATTAGGACTAAGATTTACTGCTCAGTGCAAACCTCCTGATGAAATCCACGCATGTGAACTTGGACCGGCAGTTTGGCCTGGCCGAGGGTGTTGCTGTGAGTCAGTGTCTGATGACAGGCGGGAGAGGGTGATCCCTGCTCCTGCATCACTGTGTGCACCATGTTTGTGTTGCGCCACCAACTTCATGGTTGTGTGATCCATTACATCTACTGGGATACACAGTCTGGGTTTTAAATTGAAGACTAAATGAACAGGTTTCTCGCCTTTCTTTTTTGTTCAGCACTGATGCATAAAAATCCAGCAAAAATTTTGATTTCTTTCCCATCCCCGTTCAATTTTGAAGGGGCGTGGGGCTGTGAATGGGAAATGCTGCCTACTTGGAAGATGGCAGAGGCCCCCAGCCACCTTTATCTGGAGCTTGCAGCCGGTAGATCTTGCTCTGTGTCTTACCGAAGTAAGAGAGAGTTCATGACCGCTCCATATCTGAACAGCTCGCTATAAATAGACTGGGATCTTCCCTGGGAATTCTCGTATCGCAGCTGGTCTGGGACACCCATGGCACAGCCCAGTCCCCAGGTGACAATGTAGGTGTCATGTAGGTGCCGTGTCTGCCCGAGTTGGTGTGCAGTCGGCTTGTCCTGCAGGCGCTGGGGCTTTCCTCTGTAGGCGGCGGCGAGTTATTTGCCTGTAGGAAAAAGCATGTAAAAGCAGCGGTACGAGTTTCTGCTGAGTTGAAGGATTCTCCACTAGAAAGCAACACCCCCTTCCGCGCCGTACCTGGAAAATGAAAATGCACGTTCAGGTGCTTGAAAATTATTTTCTTTCACTTAATATTTTCAATTGTGTAAGCATACGTAGTATTTACCCCCCTGCCCCGAATCAAAATAGAGTATGACAGAAATCTGAGAAGCCAAGTTTCTTGTGGCAGATTTCCTCTTTAAGAACAGTATTCTTGGCTTTTAAAATAAGAACTGGAGAGTGGGTTTCATATAGACAAGGTTGTTATTTTGATGCTTGCAAGCTTCTGTCAGTCCAGACATCTTGCTATTTAAAAAAGTATGAGGGATTTTTTTTAAAATATATTTTTATCCCAGTTATTGAAACTTTCATTGTATTTTTAACAGTGCTGTTGCTATTAATGTAGAAGAGAAGAAACATAACAAAGGCCTGTTGGTTGCTAGGGGAAAACTTGCAACGTTAAATTAATTAATTTGAAGTGTTTTGCAAAAATACATGGATGGAGGCTGTGGTTAAAAGAAATGGTTTTAAACTTTGGTTAGTTTGATGAAGTACTGGCTGGGGAGCTGTTAAGTGTGTGCTATCTAAAACATATGCTGAAACAGTCAAAAAGATGCTGTATTTTAATCTATTTCTATACAGCAAGCTCGTTTATTTTTGCTCTAGTGCGTGTTACAGAACAACGAGCAGTTTTTTTTCCTCTTCAGTGGAGTCTGAGACACTACCTTAATGTACGTAACAGCAGTATTGGTTATGCGCTGAGCCTGATCATTCAAAGTTAGCAAGAGATGCTAGCACCTTCTTCTAGCTGTGTTTTGGTGGTGCACTAATTGGAGAGATCCCAGGTGAATAAGACAAGCAGGTTTTCCGAAAGAAATATAATTGTATAGTTTCTAAGAACCTGTGGTTTTTTTCTACAGCTCGTTAGACAGAGTTTGCTGCTTGTTCTTCTTAGTCTCAAATATTCTGTATTTGTATTAAAGGAGTTAGTTACAGAAAATAGAAGTTGCAGCACTTTAAAAAAAAAAATACTACTTTTCTGTGAACGTACAAGCTGCACATAAATGACTAAGGGTGTTTTTCTAAATGTTTTTGTTTTTACCAATGCTGTGTGAAACTTACTTTTGCCATTACTTATGAAGAATTCTCAGATTCTGTATAGAAACATGTGTGTATATATCTATATAAAATAATTGTGCTGTTACATTGAAAACATTTTCAGTAAAGTCAGTTTCTCAGAGCACATGAAGAACTAGAAACTGGAGGTTTCAAACTCAGGTGTGACCAAGTAGAGGATACTCTCTGATTTGTCTAGCAAAAGAGAAGAAAGGTAATTACTTGGGTTTTACAGGGCTTGAAGGTATAATTCTAGGTGGACTATTATGATGCATTTGAGTATATTTCTAACATGTTACGCTGCATGCAATTGCAGTCATTTCTCTGTATCTTCTGCCAAGGTTGACTTTGTAACAAAGATGGGAATTCCTAATTTAGACCTCATTGTAAGTTAAGACTGAGAACACCAAAGTGTCTTATCATTCTTATATCAATCAAAACTTCTAGAGATACAAATTGTGGTGCCCTGAGCTGGAAAAATTAAGCAGTTTTTACAATTTCCTATATGGTATACTCAGAACTCAGCTGAGAAGACATAAAGGTTTACCTTTTGTTCAAAATAGGGCTTGGCATTGCTTCACCGGTTTTAATGGTTATTTTTTTCTTGCTTTCTTTTCTGGTCAAGAAGACTAGCTGGTTTTGCTTCTCTCTTAATCAAGTCTCCTGCTTTAATTTTGACAAGTGCAGACATGCTGTTAGAGAATTAAGCCATTTTGAAAGATGTGTAATGGGTTAGAGTTCAGTGTGCTGCTGTTAGCTGCTCCCTATCACTGGAGGTGACAAGAGAGAAGATAACTAAGGAAGTTAAAGGAGGTTTTTAATGCCTACCCTCATCTTCCTGCATTAGAGGGTTCATTTTCAGGGCTTAACTTGCCAGCTTTATTTATGTTGGTGGGCACTAATGCAGCTAGGTCTGTGAGGGTGTCACAACGTCAAGTTGGAAGGGGTACTGGGCACACTCTTAGATCTGTTTTTTCCAGTAGTTGTCATCTGTGTTTGCTTTAACATCTTGGAAATCCTCTCTGTTTCTACTGCGGGACAGGTATGGAAGTGATGGTGAGCCATAAGTGAATGTGGATGATGGAGGAGAAGAGTGGGTTTTGAGAAGCTGGAGGGAGAGGGAAGGTTGCAGTGCACTTGGCAGGTGATTTTTGGTGTTTATACCAAATTCTGGAGCTGGAAATGAGACTGAGGGAGGAGCTTGAAAATGAGGAGAGTCACTGGTAAGGTGAGGGTTCAGGGCAAGGAGAGGAGTCAGGGTTTTCCTGTTCTGGGCTCTCTTCACTGCCTAAGAGTGTGGGAGTGGGATTCTGGTTTCTTCTGGTTGAAGCGGGGCTAGCCTCAAGCTTAGACCAGACCTGAGCTTAGTTATCAATTTGAAAAAGAGGATTATTGTGGATTTGTAAGGAGAAACAGTAACTGATGACCTCTGAACAAAACATGGGTGCAAATTGAAATAACAGGAGAAGTAAAATGCGGAGTTGGTAGCACTCAGTGTTAGTTCTGTCTTTATTTTCCTGGTGAGATCTCCAGCCTGCTATGGTGCTAATTGCGTTTTGTCTTAAATACCCTGCAGCGTGGTCAGACAGTAGGAGTAGAGCCATGGTAAACCTAAGATTACCTTAAGGTCAATTTTTTTAAAAAAGTCTTTATCTTTAGAAGTTATGAATACATTTGAAAACAAAACAAATAATCCTTGAGATTAGTATTTTTGGGAGTTTGGTTTTAAGGTGTTTTCCCTCTTTCACCCTAACACGGATTGCTGCATTGCAGTTCCTGGTCTGGATTACCAGCAATCAGAGCCCTAGATTCTAAGATGGACAGTTCTGTTTAACTTAACCTTATAAAATAAACTGATTATAATAGTTGAATTTATATAGTGATTGTTCTCAAAGTTTAAGAAAAACACTAGGCATGTTTAGGTATGAGTGACTACATACTTAAATCAGTGTCGCAAGAAGGTATTGAAATTACACTGCTTCAATAGATTGGGTAGTTCGGAAAAGTAATAGCTAAATATTGTTGTTAAAAATTGTTCCCCAGAGATGAAAATAAGGCCTGTTTTGGTTAAAAGATCTTGAAAAGTATTTAACTGATAAATTAACGCGCTACTATGATTATTTCCACATTGCTTTTGCAGATGCTGTGGAAACTAATTTTCCTTGGTGGGTTTGACAGAGAGGTGTGTGTGTGTCCGTGTCCACAGGCGCATATTAAACAGAGATACTGTTCCATGGGCATCTGATCCTTAGGGATGAGATGGTGGAGTGGTGGTGTGCGGGATCTTCTGGCCTCATGTCAGCATACTGAGGCAATGTAGAAAGGTTTTTGTATGAGCTAATAATGCGTATGTAGTTGTGGAGAACAAAGGAAGGGAATAGTTATAGTCTTGGGAGCAGTTTTCAAAGAATCATAGAATGGTTTGGGTTGGAAGGGACCTTAAAGATCATCTAGTTCCAACCCCCCTGCCATGGGCAGGGACACCTCCTACTAGACCAGGTTGCCAGCCTGGCCTTGAATATCTCCAGGGATGGAGCATCCACAGCTTCTCTGGGCAACCTGTTCCAGTGTCTCACCACCCTCAGAATGAAGACTTTCTTCCTAATATCTAATCTAAATCTCCTCTCTTTTAGTTTAAAATTGTTACCCCTTGTCTTGTCACTACACTCCTTCATAAAGAGTCCCTCCCTATCTCTCTCTGTTTTATAGGGCATGGTGGAAACTCCTGAAGCTTTCAGTCCCCCACTCACTATTAGCAGGATTTCCCTGCAACACAAATTAGTAGAAATGCTCCGCGTATCTATTCTGGGTCCTAGGACCCAGTGTTGATCTGTAGATATTTTTCAGCATATGTTAGTTTATCACTCTTTTTTTGTGCCACATACCAGCTCGATCCAACAGACGTAGGTGACTTGGAGGATCAAGTGAGAGATCAGTTAGGTCAATTAGATATCCACAAGTCCATGGGTCCCGATGGGATGCACCCAAGAGTGCTGCGGGAGCTAGTGGAAGTCATTGCTGGGCCGTTCTCCATCATCTTTGACAGGTCCTGGAGAACAGGCGAGGTGCCTGAGGACTGGAGAAAAGCCGATGTCACTCCAGCCTTCAAAAAGGGCAAGAAGGAGGACCTGGGGAACTACAGGCCCGTCAGCCTCACCTCCCTCCCTGGAAAGATGATGGAAGAGCTCGTTCTGGGCATCATCTGTAGGCATGTGGAGGAAAAGAAAGCTATCAGAAGTACTCAGCATGGATTCACCAGGTGGAAATGATGTCTGACTAATCTGATAGCCTTCTATGATGGTATGACTGGATGGATAGATGAGGGGAGGGCAGTGGATGTTGTCTACCTTGACTTCAGCAAGGCGTTTGAC